>JAJTUV010004157.1:0-26152 GCA_021653895.1 Mastomys natalensis | reverse complement strand
AAAACTGAACTTATATCCAGAGAACCAACACTATGAACTACAGTTATATTTTTACCACCATACAAGCTAAGAGTCTCTAAAAATGGGTTTTTTAACATTCTTTTTTTATGTTCAGCTTTTTGGGGAATGCTTTAAACATTTGACATTGTGTTATTTTTGAAACATGCATTACACCAGTACATTTGCCGCTTTTCATGTTGGAAAAAAAAAAAACATGAGTTCTTCCCTCATTTTTTTAGAAGTGAAAAATATTTAAAGAAAAGAATGCATTTCAACATAAGGAGTATGGAAAATATAAAAACATCCCCAGAGAAGGGGTTTTTGTTTATAAAAATTTGTTTGACTACATGAGTTTGTGTAGAATGGGAAATTTTTTCATCAGGACCCTTTTCTGAACAATATTGCAAATGCAAAAAAGCCCTCCTCATCCTCAAGAAAGTTCCTTTGAAAGCACACATGGACAACAAGGAATTTTAGTTTCAAATCCCCTTATTCAAAAAAAAGAAAATGTTTAGCCAATGACCGAAATGTTTGCCAAATAGCCCGTATACATGAACTTTATAGGAAGGCCTAAAAATACATGACAATAAAAGGGAATTTTCCCCAAAAATGTTCTAAAAAGAATTTTTTCCCCTATTTATGAATTTAAAATGCTTGAAATTTATGAAAAAAAACTGTAAAGTATGCTTATTTTCAATAATGTTTGAAATACATAAGTAGTGAAAAAAATTAAATAGTGTAATTAGAGCAGACACTTTTCATAATAATTGCATTTCCTAAATATTTTTAGTGACAAATTCAAATGAACCAAACTCCTATAAATTTCGCTGAAAAAAAAAACATGAAAATGCAAAATCATTAACATACTACATTAAATGAGAAGACAATTTTTATGAGTAAATATATTTTTTTAAATATATAAAATTTTGATGTATATGTATGATATAAAAACATATATGGTTTCCGTTTATGTGTGAAAGCTAAATTCTTTCCTCATTATCAATAATATTAAATCCTGAATGTAGAACATATGGAATGAAGGATACTTTAAATCATTTCGGCAATATTACTCAATGTTCACCTCCTGGAACTCTGTTACATTTTGGTTTTGAAAAGTTTAAAGTATCATGACTATATTATTGAATAATTATATCCTCAGGATATAACTGCAATTCCACTTATAACTATATAACAAAAGTTTTTTAAAGATACTTTTCAGTTCATGTTTTTATATGTGGTATTAATGTTCAAAAGCAAATTCACTATTGGATAATAAATGGTATTAAAAAAGTAAAGTACACTAAGACACTTAGAAAATGGCATGGTCTCTGCTCATGAAAAAGGATTAAAGGGAACAACAAAACTGAATCTCTTGAGGAACTCTGTCTTATGGAAGGGCTTAATCCTACCAATATAGGTTTTATTGGTTAATCACATATATTTGAGACACATTGTAAATAGTATTCTACAGTATTGTAGTGTTGTTCTAGCAGTTCCCCTGTTTAATTATGAGGATTAGGTGCAAATCAATCTCAATTCTTAGGATTCTCTCTAATATGTAACTTTCAGTACCATGAAATCTTTTCATAAGGTAAAATTTAAAAATTGGCATCAATGTTCATACCATAAATAAAAAGAACCATTGACAATAGGGCAAAAATATCATATTGTGCAGTTACCAATACCTTTTAAATACCTATGGGGGGTTTGTATTTTGATGGAGTCACTGAATGAACCATTCTCCCAAAAATAAAAATTTAAATGTAACCTATTCCTGACTAAAAGTAGTTTAGGAGGGTGAAATAAATGTCCTAGTCAGGGAATTCCTTCATACTATAAAGTACTCCATGTAATTATCTTTTTCCTTATTAAGACAATCTGATTAGAGGATTACCTTAGGTAATCAACCGGGCTTTTGTCAGTTGCTGTCAGTATGTGTGTCTATTTGGTATGTGTGTGTGTGTGTGTGTTTTGTCAGAGGTGGGTATGTATTTCCATATTACTTTTTCTCTCTCAATCCCATAATATATAAATTCCTGTTTTCTCTAGCACACTGTAATATCTTCAGTTTCTTTGGAAAATCATTCCTTCTTGTTCTTACTAGATGTTTTAAACTTGAGGAAAATGGATTAAAACACACATATAGAAATTAAAAATCTACCCAGCAATGGTGGTGCATGTTTTAAAATCACAGCACTGTGGGGCGAGGCAGCAGATTTCTAAAATTCAAGGCAGTGTCTACAATTAAGTTTAAGGATAGCCAGGGCTACATACACACAGAAACCCTATCCTGAAAATCCATAAAAGAAAAGAAAAGAAATTTAAAAAGTCTAGCATATACACATAAGACAACATGTTCATATTTGAGGCCATGGCAGACATCTCACTCAGGATGACTGTAATGATCACATAGCTAAGATAAAGCAACAGAGACTTTATTGTTCAAAAGAGAGAGAAAATTTTCACTATACAAGCTCTGTCTTCCATTCCCTTGAAATATTGGTTCAACATGGACATTAACCACATTAGTCTATTAGGTCAGGTGACGCTCTATAGAAATTATGTACATGCAGAGCTTCTGGAATATTTGTATGACAAAGAATTCTACATTCAGTCTTTTGTGCTTCATACTTTAACCAAGACTATCAATATACTTACACACAAATTATAAACTAATAAAGTTTTCCTTCTTAACTATAGTCATACTTTGAAAACCCTTCCACCAAAGGACAAAGGACAGATCAGGTCAAAATTATTTGCAGGAATAAAGTGAGCACAGAAAAAAAAACCAGCAAATGTGGTTTTCATTTTATCCCCAAAAATCCCATTTTTTTCCTTGTGTAGCTTCCTTATGGTTATTCACAATAAACTGCCAAAAAGAGAAAACTCACCAAAAGCTACTAAATTTTAACATAATTTAACCCCGACCAACAGGAACAATATTTAGGAAAGCATAATAGCTCACATTTCTGAGTATTAGGACAGTAAAGAAAAGGACTGAACATTCTTGTGGTCTTAATACAAAAAAAAAAACTGATTGGAAGCATGCCTACTGGACCTGAACATAACTGAGCACATGTTACTGCTTGTGGCTGATACGAAGGCTACTCATCACTAATCTATTAAAAAGGGTTCTTCTCTATGTAGAAAAGAACCATCAGAAACAGTAATGCAGTATATTCCGAAGTCCCTCACAGCATTGCCTGGAGAATTTATCAGAGTCTAGAGTTCAACCTTCAGTAACATCATAAATCTTCAAGATGATTATGTTTTCACAGCTCAAAATGCATTGGGGCCAAAACATGCCATTCCTCCCTTTCGCTTTTCATATCCCATGATTGCCCCCACCATCATGGTGAAATTTCTTGAGAGCAAAATTTTGAAATTATGAGTGACTCAAAGATGGATTAGAATTGTACTGGAAGACCATGGTGTATCCCTTACTAAAGAAAAGAGGCTTTTGGTGTATTTTGTGTATAATGAACCAAGGCAGCTATTTATACAGCCTGCCATCATGGATACTGGAATAGGGAATCAACCATTGGCTACTGAGTGACAAACTATCGAGTCTATTGCAAATGAATGTGACTTAAAGAAACAACCTTCAGATCCCAGGGATTTCTCCCTGAACTGAGACCTACACAGCATGTTTATAGTTTGAGACCTCTATTGTACATCTAAACGTATGATAATGAAATTTTCCAACAGTTAAAATTGAGAACCAAAGCTATGGCACAATTTAAACAAAATGGCACAATGAGTTTTAAGAACAGAATCTGCCATGCACAAATAAGGGCAACCTCATTGTCATTTTCTTAATTGTTTTTATTTTAACGCAGTGAGCTCACAACAGACAGCAACAAATCTTTTAAGATGGTTGTTTTAATTTGTTTGGTAAGACCTACAATTTAAAAATTGAGCCATAAATTGTCCAGCAGCAGAACAATAGGAACCTCAATAAAAGTAGGAGAGAAAGGAACACATTAACAAAAACAATCCTAGCATTTGTGATGCAGAGTATTAATTGGTCATTGCTAAAGGGGGGGGGGGGGGGGGGGGGGGGGGGGGGGGGGGGGGGGGGGGGGGGGGAGGGGGGGGGGGGGGGGGGGGGGGGGGGGGGGGGTGGGATGAGGATTTTTGATCTGGGGGTCTCAACGGGGTTAGTAGGGTGGGGGGGGGGGGGGGGGGGGGGGGGGGGGGGTGGGGGGGGGGGGGGGGGTGGGGGGGGGGGGGGGGTGGGTGGGTGTGGTTGGGGGTTTTGGGTGGGTTTGGGTGATGGGTGTTGATTTTGTATATGGGGGGGGGGAGGGTGGGGGGGGGGGGGGTGGAATATGATGGGGGGGGAGAGTGGTTTGAGATGGGAGGGGTATTGTGGTTGTTTTAAGAGAATCTCTTTGTTATAGAATAATTTTCAGGCAGAATGCACACTTGAGACTTGCTCAAGAATAGGTTGATGGCTCATAAAGTGTCCAATCCCACAAGAACGACGGTCGCAACCGACATGATAAGACCCGGAGCCACACAGCTCCACACGCCATGGACTAAAAATACAAAACACTGCCCCTACACCGCGCCGACAGACTATGCGTAGTGACGTTAAAAATTTGACACACAGATGAAGGTTCCATCCAGTCCAGACCGAAATATTGCTAGCACATAGAGACCCGTCGCTAAAACACGGGACTACTCTCGCCCAGTAAACCCACATTAGAAGCAAAGAGCTATATGCCTTACGTGCAGAACCTCCTAGCCCAGGCCGACCCCCCCACGCCATCGTCTTACGCTATACCAGCCCCCTCCCGTGGAACGAGAGTTAACTTGACCTGCCTTGATTGCGCCGTGTGCCCCATTTTGCTCTCCTCGGCGCTACCCTGGAGTGTGCAACAGCGCCACCCACCTCCCCCGTCCCACCGACCAGACACATGTCTACTAGGCCAACCTCAATGTCACGCGATTGTCCGCTTCGAACGTCCGCCATATTATCTAAAAGCACTCCGCCCAGAATATACCTTTCAGAATATCCTATGTTTCTCCCCTTCCTCTCAAGAAACCATTGCCCCGCTTTTGTGATTCTCCCACGACCACCGCCCATCCCTCGCAGCACAACCCCAGTCAGGCTAAGCTCCACCTCCTAATATAGCGGCGATCAAACAATGCACATAACAACCAGTCGATTTTTCGAAAATTGAAATCCAGGCGGTTGGGGGCGGGTTGGCGGGGGGGGGGGGTGGGCGGGTGATAATGTTTAAGTGACATACTACACGGGTGAGGTGGGTGGATAGGTAGTGTATCGGTTTAAGGGATGGAGATAAATGAATTGGGGGTTTGGGGGATTGAGGGATCTGATCAGTAAAGGAAGTGGGAAAGCAAAAAGTAAAACCTCATAGTAATATCCGGTATATTATGGATAGCTGGTATTGATGGCACAGCCTTCAAATAGATTTATTTGATTACGGTTATGCAGCTTTGCGTTTGACGTAATGTCTGGAGAATGCAACTTTAGCACATAGTGACCCGAGTCACATCTGAGGAATGGCAACCTTGTAACACATCATATGGTCACTAGTCCAGATTTCCACATATTTAAGTGGGCCGACATGTTAAGAAACCAATTGGAAATTATGTCTGCACAGTGTGATGTTACTGCTCAGGTGTAAACGCGACAAAAATTGACACACAGAAATCTCAGAGCTCTCTCAGTAGGGCCAATACTTGGGTGAAAGATTAATATGATAGATTGCGAAGAAAGACTCGCATCTCATGAAGCAGGCTGGAAAGGTATCCCAGAGTTGAACAAGCAGAAGCTGCGAATTATGGGAAGAATCTTGCCATGTATGGATGGCCATAGTAGCAAATCAGTCGCATAAGTGAATGGGACATCTATATGAAGTGTTGGACATCAGTGCACACTAATCTAGAGGATACTTGAAGTGGAGCGTTCAGGGAAGCATGGACTCATGGTCAGGGTGACACATAAGCCAAGTGGGATATTTGATCAGGGTGCATCATGAAACTTTATCTCTACCATTCTAGTAGTCCTTTAAGAGTCAGCAAGTGCACATGGCTACACATCATAGTGGGTATTTCTGATGCCTAATCTAGCCAGAGAATAAAGATCACTGCCGGAGAGACTTCAGAACAGGAAAAAGACATTATGACACATGCGGCAGAGAGCCCGTCAACAGGTTTGGAGTCTGATTTCCTCCTAGGAGCCCTAGGTTGTTCATAAATAATTTGCAAGAGATATGTCTGAACTTGCCGCAATCGTAGGATACACATCACCAGAGTCAACTTACTCCTGGAGTGGAGAGTCTCAGTAAATGAGTGTCTCTTCTATATTATGCAATAAATTATCAAATGTTAATTATAGCAAGTACCCTGCATCAGAACGTACCAGAGCACTGCATTTTCTATCCTTAGTGGAGCAAGCGAAAGTCTTAAACAATGTAAGAGTTTATTGTCAGTCAATGCCATAGGGTACTTAGACATACCGACAAATTAGTACATAGGTGGCTGTATATGATACTGACCTGAACGTAGCAGGACAGACGACAAGGAATAAGTATAGACGAGCCGTATGAGGTTATTTCTCCTGTAGTTGGCACGGGGGGGATGGGTAGCAGGATTTTTCTGGGTTGGATTGATATAGACGATCATGAAAGATCAGGAATGTGCCTTAGGTACGGACATATATAGTGTGCTGAGGGGGGTAAAATTTGAATCTTGTCGGGTCTTCTCCTCTTGTGCCGGGGGGGGCCCGTCCAAAACGTTGCCATAGCGTATTACCGATCATGTCCTAAACAAAGCAGTCTGCGTGCCCAAGTGAATCACATAATGTAGAACCGGTCAGTCTCCTGCTCCCTTCTCCACATCCTCAATTGTAGGCGGTGGCGCTAAACCGTCATCCGTAGTCACATGTTTCGATTCTCTGCCGGCCTTTAAAGCCTCTCCGCTCAAGGCTGCATACCGCTTCCCTCTTACACACATTCCCTGCTCCTCATCTCGCCCCCACGAGCTTGATGACTCAGGCCGTCGGCCCACCCTGCTTAACCCGAGTGCCACTCGATCATCCCTCCACACCATACCACTAGTATCAGTCCCACCTAGTTACTCTTCTAGGTTTCACTCGGCCTACCCGCCATCACTAAGGAACTCTCCCCCCAGCTACTCCCCACTGAACGATCGCTCCATCCCCTACGCTCCTGCACCACATGATCCCATAGCACGCGACAGCTCTCTTCCCATCAGCAATCATCTACTCCTACACGCTATGTGTCGCGCTCCCCCGGACCAATAGCTTCTAGACAGATCGCTTTAGTGTCACGCATGCACTGCGAAATGCCCAGCGTCTTCAGCTTCGCCCACGCACGATACGGGTTATCGTTCCGGAGCCCCGGAGACCCGGGGGTCTCCATCGAAATCAACCTCGATCCTCAGCATTTTAACACCGAGTATACTGGACATACTTCGCTATATGCTATTACCAGCCACTTGTTTACTTACAAACCCCAGCAAACATTGTTAACCTGCCCCCCTAACCGTCGAATTAGTCCTCCACTCCGAATTCCAAGCATCCCCTAACCCCGCCACCAGTTGCGCTTTGACACCTTCTCGCCAACAAATTTCTCCAACGTGCCCAACTCTACCCCCCGCCCCCCAATATACCCCCGCCACTCATCCCTACACAACTGTATGAATCATGCACATCAGACTTTATAACATGATACACCGCCCACCTCCCTATCTCCCCCCTCGCCCTCCTCAGACATACAAACATTCTCCAACCCCGACGAACCAATTGGAGCCGCAGCCCTTCCAGACCCCCACGGCGCCCCCACGATCCCCCTCCTTCAACATACACGCCACGCGACAAAAGTTACCCCCAACCCTGCTGCACGGCAACAACTCTGTTGTGTGGGCACCTAAGCCTGCATCATCGCCACCCGCCAACGGCATCTTATATCGTTTCTACGGCTTACCTTTACTAGAGAATTTAGCATCCTCCCCACCTCCTCCAGTCAACGGCTAATCCTGATCGTCACATTCACCCTATCGCTGAAAGTACCACCAACACCCCAAGTCGGGTCAAGCCCCCATCAAGCCGCACATATAACTTCAACCTCGACGCACCGCACTGCAGAGCGCTCCTACTGTTACTACGTGCACCCCCTTTCCTCTTGAATTGCGATAAATTCCCGAATTTTCCCATCCCCCCCAGGTACCCAGCTAAGGTGCATCATATTGTTCACCCAAGAACGCACCCTAGTTCCCCTAATCCCAGACCTCTATCATGTTTCCCCTCCCATCAACGAGCTCCCCAATCAAGCCATAAATTCAAGTTCAGAATTCGATCCTACCCACAACCTAGGTCGTCGGACAATAGTTGCACATTCTCCACATACAGGTCAAAGCCAATGTACTGCCCCATGGAGGAGAATGGGCTATGCCCTGACAAATATGCTCCATCAACATAAAGATCGATCCTAGTTCCTCTTCCTCCCCCACATGTTCTAGTCACCCCACATCTTCGTAGCGGTCATCCCTGTATACTCTTAAGAATTGTCCGATCTGCATCTTGCCATAGGGAACGTGAGCACCGTAGACATACTCTAGCCCAACCTATGTCGGTAGCAAGCCTAATAGATCCCAGGACATTCCACTAAAGACTTGGAAGAGAAGATGGAAAACTATACGTTGTCACTGGGATGCCCACTTTTACCTATCCCAGTGCACCTCTCGATCCCGATACCACTGAATGGGGACAGCGGAGGATTCGCTAACTGAAGACCGGCACACCACTTATGAGGCCTAGATACCGGGTAGTTGCCCACGCGGCTAGAGCACGTCCACTTGAGACCCGCCGCAATTTGGAGACACTTCAGAAGTGCAGCCGTAAGGCAGGTTGACCTTCTAACAGCTAGAGGTACAGCTGCGGCCGGGGGAGGTGGGAGGCAATTCACGTCCTTTCCAATGTTTACTCACCACAGCTACTACCCCATAGGCGGAAGACCCCCCCCTACAACGGCGCAGGTTTTGCCGTAGACGAAATGTATATCCACACTGGTTGATCGCGAGTTATCTGACCTGTGCAATTTTGAATCATTGATTTGCTGCCCCTGTGGGGGATTTCTTTGTTGGCTACGACCGCCTTGTGTTCGTGTTGCTGCAAATAGTTCTTTGATGTAGAAGTGATCTTTCACCACCATAGACTTCTACCCACCCGGGGGGCCCTCTCCTTTAATTTACTTCACCCCACATCGTAGTCCCCATATTTCCCTGTTTATTCCTCACTTCCCGCGCCTGGAGGTGCTAATATCACATGACTAAGATTCGGGAAAGACAAGTAGAAAGAATGCTAATCCCAGCAGAAACCGAAAAGTGTCACCGATACCGTGGAGATACGCGAACCAACACCCTAAGGGTCTCTTAGCCTCGAACACCCACCCGAAAATTTCCGATGCCCTGGACCACCTATCCAACGACCCTCAAAGTAAATAGTCACCCCTACGAAGTAAAAGAACGCCACTGCCCATCACCCTGCCACCTCTGGTCCCAACCATCACACTTACTGTCTAGAGCAGCGCCGTACCCTATTTGTAGTCGCCCCCCATTTGTCCCTCCCGATTTCCAACGGACAAGATGCACTAACTCCAACCAGCTCAAACTGGGCCTCCCATCCTATTTGGCACCTTATAGCCATCAGGAAGATTAATTATCATCATGCTCCTGAGTAACTGCACCAGTACAACAAATACAATGAACAGCAATATTACATTATCAATCAACATACCCAACCCAGCTCCTCAAGATTCCCTACAATAATTATACCCTCTGAAATCCACTAGAATGAAAAACAATAAAAAAATCGGCAGGAAACAATCTAGAGCTGACAACATAACATCCCTGCTAGCGCATGAGTAAAAAAAAGTATCGTAACAAACAAAACTTCCACAATCAAGTGCACCTGGGAATAAATGACACTATTAACTTATAATAATTCTGTCTTTTTATAGAAACAAAACCTCAAATTTGACAATGTATAGGAGCTTCACAGCAATGTTCCAAAGGAACCTTGAGCCAAGAATACAGGTGGGAATCTGGAGCAAGTAATGAAGCAGAAACCATAAGGGAACACTGCTAATGGTCTGACTCTTCAGAAGTACCACAGGTGGCATTGGTGGTGGTTTGAATATGCTTGGCCAAGGGAGTGGCACTTTTAAGAGGTGTGACCTTGTTCGAGTAGATCAGGCCTTGGTCCTAGTTGGAGAATGTGTGTCACTGTCAAGGTGGGCTTTGAGACCTGCAGATAGCTGCCTTGAAGATAGCTCTCATGGGTGTATTGTGGTCCAGTTGCAAAACATTCAGTGTTTTCCTCAGCATCATGTCTGGATGGATGCTGCCATACTTATGTGGTGATTTTATAAGGGTCTAACCTCTGGACCTGTGAGCTAACCCTGATTTAGTGTTGTACTTTATAAATCTGTCATAGTCATGTTTCTCTTCACAGCAATGAAACAATCTAAGAAAGCCTTATTATACACTCCAATTCATCAGCCCTGGGTTGACATCATGCACAGTGAGCAGGGATGTGCTAGATCAATCATTAAAATTCCCCATGAGCTACTTCCTCCAAGATCAATCATTAAACAAAGCAATGTTGGACTGGATTTCCTACAAGCCATATTCCCAAAGGCATTTTCTCATATGAGTTTCCCTCTATTCATAAAAGTGTATACTTTGTCAAGTTACCTAAACCCTATAATCAAAATAAATATTCTCCATCAAACTTTGCAAATAAATTGGCACGATGGGCCAAACAGTGTTCAAATAGCAAAACTACATTAGAATCAGGGTAGAAGTTTTGAGAGGCTCTAAGACCACAAAATGGAGTCAGGGTGGATATACAACAAGAAGGTCTATTGAGGGTCCTCCATGAAACTATGAAATAAGTTTATGCTGTACATGTGTTGCTAGGAGGTTGCAGAGTCCATGATAATCTTATGAATGATATAGAAGGATACAAGTATGTGGTAACAAAATTCCATAATATACACTTCAGTCTCCAGCCAACACAGCCGGAATGTCAGCTCTCCTTAAGCCATTTGAAAGAAAAATGACTGTATCATGTTCCTAGTGGACAGATCCAGAGTTGCTGTATTCAGAGTTTGCCCTCCTAGATTTAGGTCTTCCTTCAAGCTGCTCTCTCCTTGGAGTTTAACGATTTCTCTACCTTCTGATGGTCATACTTATTCTGTACCTTTTATATGAGGAGTATGTAAGCTGTTTTTCTTTGTTCAGTGCATCCCTGTAGAACAGCAGTGCAGACTACCAAAGAGACTGATTTTTTGAAACATCTTTGAACTGTTTAATCTCTGGATCACCTGAGGTTGGCTAAAATTTATTTTTTAATGATACAGTTGACTTCACCATAGAGAAAGAGAAGGCTGGTGTATTATGTACTACAAAATATCTGATTGGGATTTGTGAAATGTCTCCCTGAGTGGCATTAAGTGCAGAAAAGCATCTTGGTATGAGTATGAACCCTGTCATCAAAGAAGAAAATCGATTGTGTGGAGCAGTCCTCTCACATAACAATATTTGGGTCAAAGTTCACATTGTACAAATACCTGCACACTTATGATATTTAATCAAGGGGAATAGAGGATTCTTGTTGCATTATACAAGAGACATTGCAGAGAATTCAAAAGCATCCACAGTGTATAGCATAGCTCTTCTGTCTAAGATAGTATCCCACACTATCAGCATATTCAAAGCTAGGACATCCAGCACCACCTACTTGAAATATGACTATTCATGTGTCTTTACTGTAAAAGGTGATGCTGATTTTCTATTGAAGTGTCAGCTTATATACAAACAGTCTTTCTTATTCAAGACTTGGGTAGCACAGCAGACAAAGACATTATATGACCATTGCACACAAAGGAAGGTGTGGACAGAGGACAAAAGAAGATTGAATGCTTTGTTCTAGAGACACAAAACAGGGGTATACAATTCAAAAAATAGAAGATAGAATGTAGACATGGGGTTGTAGGAATTAAGGTAGCATGACCCCATGGAAAAGTTATCTTGCAAATTTGGTACCAATAATAAAAGAGAGAAAGACCTGCAAGTGTGGGTGTGAAAAAAGTAAACTGAGTTCTCAGTAATGATAAGTGAAAGTTCATGCAGGAAAGGTGTGGCCAGTCCTAACCTTGGCTATGTTGGGTTGGCACTCATGGAAGAATGACAGAGAATGTTACCAGGTAAATCTTGTGCAAGTTCAAAACATCAAGAGGTACACCTGATGGTGAGATAGACCAGGCAGGATTATTTTTGGAGGCTTTCCCTAGGAGAAACCTGTTCTGTAGAACAATGACCAGGGGCTTTGGAATATTATAAATGAGTCTGAAGGATTGTAGGATCATATGCTACCTTGATTATCAGGCAAAAGTTGTGGGCAATCTTACTATGCTGAAGCAGTTTTGATGTCTGTAGAAAACAGTGGAGGAAAATGACAAGGCTCACCCTTCCCAGATATAGTCATCTAAACAAGGGCTGAAGAGTGTACAGAAGTTCCTGGTGTGGTTTTGGTGGAGTATCAAGAGGAAAAGAAGCTGAACTATGAGGATGGTGGAAAAGTTACTCTGGACTTCCATGGTAAAAGTGTTGTAGGCTTTGAACATCTGAATTTGTATGTTGGAGCATCTGCAGCTGGAAGATGATTTTCCAGTTCCTGTTATCTATCAAAACTTCTATGCAACCTTTGAATTCAGATTAAGAACATGAGTGGTTGAGACGGAGCCAATGTGTTTGTTTCTGGGAGACCTGATTTGATAAAGCTTTACAGGAGATGTATGACTTGAGTTAGGGCTGGTAGCGTGAACCAAAGGTCAGTAACATGCCTCTGAGAAAAGCCAATCTGTCCTTTCAGACATCAAGATCTAACCTAGACTTTGTAAATGGTACATAGATGGTTTTTGCATTGTTTTTTTTTTTGGTAAACTATCAGAAAAATACGTTTTCTTGTTCCAGAAGGATGTAGGCATGGGTGATGACCAATGTATAGGAGTTAAGAATCTGAGGAACTGAAAAGAAAATCAGAATGCTATACATGGCATTGCTTTAAAAATATTTTTCAATGTGGTCTTAGTTCTAGTAAAACCTGCCATGAAAAGATTAGTATAGGGATACATGAATTAGCAGTCACAAGGGACTAAATTCTGTGTCTTCAATAACAACTTAAAACAATGAAAGCTCACATCACATGGAAGACAGAGCAAACTCTATAAAAGATTACTTGGTCAAGGAAGAAATTAAGAAGTAAAATAAAGACATTTTAGAATTCAATGAAATGAGAAGCACAACATACCAAAATTATGGTACACAATGAAAGCAATGCTAAGAGGAAAAGTCATACATTAAGTGTCTCCAAAAAAAAAAAAAAATCAAACTAGAGAAATCATCCACTACACTGAGAGCATACTACTTAGGGACACAATGAAGCAATGCTAAGAGGAAAAGTCATACATCTAAGTGTCTCCAAAAAAAAAAAAAAATCAAACTGGAGAAATCATCCACTACCAGCTTGAGAGCATACCTGAAATTTCTAGGACAAAAACAAGCAAATACACCAACTCAGGGCTGAAATCAGCCAAGTAGAAACCAAAAGAGCTATATAAAGAAACATCAAAACCAGGAGCTGGTTCTTTGAGAAAATCAACAATATGAATAAACCCTTAGCCAGAATAAGCAAAGGACACAGAGACAGTATCCAAATTAATAAATTTAGAATGAAAAGAGAGACATAACAACAGAAATTGAGGAATTCAATAAATCATCATAACTTAGTATAAAAGCCTTCACTCAACAAACTGGAAAATCGGATGAAATGGACAATTTTCTAGAGAGATACTAGGGAACAAAATTATGTCAGGTGCACATAAACAGTCTAAACATTCCCATAACTGCTAAGAAATAGAAGCAGTCCTTAAAACTTTCCTAACAAAAAACCCAAGGGCCTGATGGCTTTAGTGCAGAATTTTATCAGACCTTCAAAAAAGATGTAATACAAATATTCTTAAACTGTTTCACAAATTAGAAAGAGAAGGAACACTGCCCAATTCTTTCTATAAGGCACAATTATGCTTATATCTAAACCACATAAACACCCAACCAAGAAAGGGTACTTCAGACAAATTTCCCTTAGGAATATGGAAGCAAAAATACTCACAAAAATTCTCTTAAACAGAATCCAAAAACAATTGAACAATCATCCAACACGATCAAGGAGGCATCATTTCAGGGATGCAAGGATGGTTCAATATATGAAAATTCATAAACTTAATCCACTATATTAACAAATTCAAATTTAAAAAAAGGATCACCTCATTAGATGCTGAGAAATCATTTGAGAAAATTCAACACCCATTCATGGTAGAAGTCAGTAGATGCTGGAAAGTTTATGAAAAAAGAGGAACACTTTCTCCTTCATTGGTGTGGTTGAAAGCTGGAGCAACCACTCTAAAAATTAGTCTGGTAGTTCCTCAGAAAAATGTACATTGTATTACTTGAGAACCCAGTAATACCACTCCTGGGCATATGCCCAAATTGCCTCAATATATAACAAGGACACATGCTATAATATGTTCATAGCAGCATTATTTATAATAGCCAGAAGTTGGAAAGAACACAGATATCCTTCAAAAGGGGAATGGATACAGAAAATATGGTATATTTATACAATGTAGTACTGATCATATATTAAAATCAATGATTTCATCAAATTCTTAGACAAAAGCCTAGAACTAGAAAACATAATTCTGAGTGAAGTATACCAATCTCAAATGAACACACATGGTATGCATTCCCTGATAAATGGATATTACCAAAAGCACAAAACACTCATGATTCAATTCACAGATCACATGAAACTAAAGAAGAAGGAAGACAAAAATGTGGACGCTTCAGACCTTCTTATTAGAGTGTGTCTCGTCCCCTCGGCCTGCAAGTAAGACGCAACAATGCTGGTCTTTTTTTTATAGCTCTTTTATTTAAGACAATGCTGGATCTTTTTTTAAGCTCTTTTAAGAACAATTTTTATACATCGAATGGGGAACCTTAAGCAGTTGAAACGTACTGCTTATATACCCTTTTAAGGGGGCAGGTCTGGCAGCCTGTTCTCTCAGGATGGGTTTGGGCCAATAACTCATTAGCATAAGCCCCAGGATTGGCTGGGGCACATGCCTCATTAGCATAAGCCTCAGGATTGGCTGGGGCTCATGCCTCATTAGCATGAGCCCCATGATTGGTTAGGGCTCGAGCCTCATTAGCATAAGCCCTCTTGGGAGGGGCCTGAGGCCAACTCATGCACAATAGGCTTGTTTATGCAAGATGCTGTGCTGGCCATATTGGAAACCAGCACCATCTCTCTTAGGCCGCCTACAAGAGTGAACAAAATACTCACAGGAGGAAATCTGGTGCAAGTTCAACATATCAAGAGATAAACCTGATAGTGTGATAGACGAGGTGGAATTATCTCTGGACACTCTCCCCATGGGGAAACCGGTGCTGCAGAACAATGACCAGAGGGGTCTTGGAATGTTCAAAATGAGACTGTAGGATCACATTCTGGAATGCTTAGCAGGGAACCCTGGGTGTGCATTATGACTATGCAGTACTCTTGATGTCTGTAGAAAACACTGGAGGAAAATAATCTGGGAGATCCGTTCCAGATATATTCATCCAACCTACGACTGGACAGTGTACAGAAGGTCCAGATTGGCTTTTGGGTAGATGATCAATAGGAAAACAAGGTATAGTTGGTGCAGGATTAGAAATTACCCTCCGATTATAATGCACAGACTGGCTTGGTTTTCAACGAATCTACAATGAATTCCACTAAATGAGATCATAAACAGGAGGCTAACTTTTGGAGTGTGAGGATGATAGTAGCAGTTAAAGTTCTTATGGGTTTTCCAGTATAAAAAAGTCTGATCTATGCTGACAGAACTAGGCACTGAAGGCCAGATATGAATAGGTATATGTGGTGCTGGGGCACTAGCCAGGCAAAGCATCTGTGACAACAAATTCACCTGGAAGACAAGGAATTTTTCTGAGAGAAGATAATATACTCAATTCATTAACCCAATGTGCTGAATAATGGTTGACTCAGGAATTAGGTCTATGAGTGTAGATACCATGGGGCAGGTGATTACTGTAGCCCCCCAATAGGTAAGTCCAGTAAAGATTTTATGTCACTAGAGCAATTCCAAGGAATATGGCCATGGAAATGGCAGCAGAGCTTTTGAGGACAATCATCATAACAACCAGTGCATTTTCTGTGCCCACAGAGTCATAAGTTGGCAGTGTAGCAATGGCCCAGGTAGGCATGATTCCAGACATGATCAGGGGAATGAATGTTACCACATCTGGGGAGTGACCATGAAATTTAATCCGTGGACAATGTGAACAGCTCTGTCTAGTTAGGTTAGGATCAGTCCACGTGTCACATCTGATAGGATGCCTGTGCATAGGCATCCAGGATTCAAGGGTGCACATGGTGCAGGGAGGACTGTATCTCTGGAATACAACATGGAAAGCCAACTATGGTGGTGTGAAAATGGTTGGTCCTAGGAGGCTCATAGAGTTGAATTCTAGGTAACCAGGATTTGGCACTGATAGAAGGGGTGTCATTCTTGGAAGTGGTGTGGACTTGTTGAGAAAGTGATTATTTCCAGGTGGACTTTGAGGTCTCACATGCTCAACTATGCCTATTGTGGCTGATAATTTCCTGCTTCTGCCTGAGGATCCAAATAAGAACTCACACCTACTTCTCAAGCATCACTTCTGCCCACAGAGCAACTCCCTTCTTGCCATGAGGAAATGGACTAAATATCTGAACTTCAAGCCAGCCCAAATTAAAGTTTGTTATGTATAAAGTTTGATGTGGTTCAAGGACTCTCGACCATCTCTAGAACTATTGACATTTTTCACCCTTTCCCATTACCTGTCATGTGCTAAAGCATTAAATTACATTCCTAAAGTAAATTTCCAATGTCTAGTCTCTCCTGTGGAAAATAAATTGCTAGTAGGACTGATTACCTGTGGGTCCTGTAGCTGAAACACAGATAAGCTTTCCACGGCTGCGGGTCCCAATAACAAGAAAAAGTCTAAAGAGGATCCAGGAGTTTTATTGTTCATGGTGTGGGATAGATTGTCTAGATTTGCACCCCAGCTTAAGCCAGGACAGGCTTGACTTAAATAGTAAGGTGGAAAAGTGGAGGGTCACTTAATTTAGCTATGCACTGTAGCTGTTAGGTAATGCATTAATATGGAAATCTCTCAAGGCTGAAGCCTATACTCACACAGTCTATGTTAGGGCAAGGCACAGATCAAATGCAGATCAAAGACTGAATTCAGGAGCCTGGAATCTGGGGGTGTGGTGAAATATGTGCCATACCTACACAGGCAATGGACACCTGTTGGGTCTCCTGCTATCTCAAAACCAGTGCTCTACCGGGGAGACCAAATCATCCTTTCATGGTCCTACAGTTACCAAGATCCAACCTCAAAAATAACAAGGTCCTGTGTGTGTCAATAAGTCCACTTACACGATTCCAGGGAGATTCTCGGGCATATCTGAAATTGTTCTGTGTGCATCCCGAAAAGTCACTAGACATTGGAAATGTCACAGTTGTGCTTGGCTAGGGGAGCTCACCAGGAAAGTCCACACAAGTTTCATGGACATAGCAATGCCTGGCAGGATACAGGTATTGCTGGCACATAGGTCTTAGAGCATGCAGAAGTCAATCCAGTACTAGATCTATGCAAAACAGCTGGAAGCTGACAAATTGAGATGGAGTTGGCAGGCTTTGGTTTTGTAATAACATCTTGAAAATTGTGTCAGTAGCTTAGTGACCAGTAGTAAGTCTGGAAGAGTATAGTTATAGGACATTATGGGCAGAAAAATAGATATAGCCAGAATATCATCTGGCACCTGATTGGAAGGGCTTCAGCAATTGCTTAACTGAGCTAGGTTTGAGAAGATGAGGAAGGTTGTCCAATAATTCCTTGAAACTCCAAGGGCAAATATGGCAATCAATATGTTCATTCAGAACTGCATGAGGGAATAGAGACATGGCACAGACAATCTATATTTAGGAAGTATGGAACAGAAATTGCAAAGGTAGGAATTCCCCAGAAGAGGTAGATTGAGGACAATAAGGACGGTGGTAAAGTTGCCCTGGATTTCACAAGGTAAAACTTCTGTAGGCTTTGACCATCTGAAGCTGAACATTGGAGCATCTGAAGCATGGCCTGAAGCTGGAGGGTTTGTTTCCAGGTCTTGTGTCCCATCAAAACGGCTATATAACCTGTGAATCCAGATTAAGAACAGGAGGAGTTGAGATTGTGACAATTTGCTTGTTTCTTGCCGAACTAGCTTGAGAAGCTTTACAGAAGATTTATGACTAGAGTTAGGCCTGGTAGTGAGTGGTAGCCAAGCTCCAAAAGAATACCTATAAGAAAAGCCAATCTTTCTTCAGAACATCAAGATCTAAGCCTAGACTTTGTAAATGGTGCATGAGCGCTCTTCTCGGGTTTCTGTCATAGAAAAATTTTACCTGTGTTAATCTGAGGAATTGAACAGGAAAATCAGAATGCTTACAAGGCATGACTTGAAAAATAGGCCTGACTTGTAGTCGTGGTCTTGCAGAACCTTCCATGAAAATTTGGTGTAGGGCCTACTTGACATTAGACAACCATGCAAGGATGGTCCTGAATCATTGAGCTCAACAGGTCAGGCTAAGTAGTAGATTTTAGAGTAGTAGATTTTAGAGTATAAAATTGTCACAATCAGGCTTGTCATGGGAGAAATTCCCAAATAAATCCAGAGTACTTCTTACATGACAAGAGTTTTAGATGTGACAGAATGGAACTACACTTTCAACAAAGACTATGATGACAACCAAATGAAGCATATGCATGGTCAGAAAGAATGCACAGAGCAGAAGCTATTAGTCAATAATAAACACAGAAATGCAGTGCAGGTGCTCTAGGACCTGGAGAGGGCTGGGAATAGGAGATGTCACTGGAGGGACACTTTCAAACTTGCCCACAAAGGAACCCTATGTGTAATCTGCACATACTTAGCTAGAACTTCTATTAAGACTATTTGTGGACAAACTACTGCTCAAACTCACCAGGAAAGTGTATACAATGCTGGGTTCCTGAAGCCAAGCTCCAAAGGGTGAAGAAGGCACTGGTAGGCAAAGGCTTGTAGATGTCTTCATGTAAAACTGGTACACACAGTGTCCATAAAAACTGGACTGAATTGTAGAGATGGCAGAGGAAGCTGGTGGCAAGAGAACCCAATGAAGGACTTAGATGCAAAACTGCATAATGAAACATAGGCCTGGGATTGGGTAAATGGTATGGATGGGAGAGATTCAGGAAAGCTACTCAGATAACAATCTTGAGAGTAATCTACATCCACAATTAGGCTTTAACATGTTGGAGTAGAAAGGATATCTTGATTTACTAGGAATTCAAGAGACAATACAAAATGTGTGTGACAAGAATAACCAGGGACAGTGATTGGTGCCACTGGAAAGTGAGGTTCATGTGAGCACACCAACAAGAGAAAATGTAAGAGGTAAATATATATGTACATATTGGAAATAGCACAGTTGTGGTTAATTTGGGAAAACTTACCATAATAAGCACATTTCATCACTGAGAAAACAAATTTTATGAGTCAAGGAAGAAACCTATAGGCAAAAATAAAAGCACATAACACTAAGGAATACTACAGAATGCTTTGCCCACAACAGATACATCAGCTTGGCACTTGTACAACACAGAACTACTTCTGAAAGGTGGCAACATGCAGAGATGCCTCTAAACTACCTTAAGAACCATTACTCAAGGAGCTGTCAAAAGGCTTTTGTACAAATAATTTTATGGACAAATGGTTTAAATTGAGGTTCCTTCATCTCAAATGATTCTAGATTGTCTCAAATTACCAAAAGACAGACCATCATTGTGAAGCTGTATCACACCTGGAAGAAGAATGTAGCAGTATGGTCCACATTTTACTTAATCTGAAGAAAAAAAGATGTATGATTCCAGTGGTAATAGAATCCAAACATTGTGAGTGTCTCAAAGCCAGGCAATCTTTGTCATAAATGGATGTCCAGCAGATAGTTCTGGAGAAACACTGTCTGGGAAGATGGACATAGCACAATTGAGGTTTTATTTGGGAATTCAAAACAGGGAAATCCAGTGCAACTGCTTTGTGACCATGGGGATGCCCAGGAATAGGAGATGACACTCGAGGGCACAGTTCAGATATGCCAACCTAGGAAATCATGTGTAATCTACAACTGCTTAGCTAGGCATCCACCAATGTAGACTACTATTGGGGACTCACTACTTACTGAACTCACCAGGAAATTGAATCCATGGATGGATGAAGTTAGCCAAGCAAGGAAGTGTAAGGAGGGCAGAAAAGTCCAATCTGTGTAGATCTCATCACAGGTACAGTGTATGCCACCTGTCCATCATAAACAGGACACCAAAAGTAGAAACAGAAAATGAAGCACCACCTAGAGAAACAACACAAGATGTTAGATGCTAAAGCTACATGATTGCTTCTATACCTGGTGTTCTTTTCACGGAGTGAACAGGAGAGATTCAGTGAAATTATTCAGGAAAAGGTGTTTAGACAAATATGCATCCAGTGTCAGGCCTCACAGTGTGTGGAGCAGTGGGTATTTTTGTTCTCCAGGAATAAAAACAAAAGAGATAATACAGAATCTGTGTGACCAGAAGTATCCTGGCACAGTGAAGATGCCACAGGAAGGGAAACTTCTGGAGAGTTCCCAACACTGAACAATTACTGAGATGTGTGTCTCCCAATAAGTTAGGAACTGTGGGGCATCATTCTGGGAAACTTTACCATTGTATCAGGGCAGAACTTTCATTGTTCATTACTGTGAGTACACAGATCAGGAATCAAGTAAGAAATCTAGAGGCAAGAACAAATGCAAATATCACTAAGGAATACTACATAATGGTTGCATTCAATAGGTAACTTGTCTTCCTTTCATCTACAACACAGAACTAACTTCTACATCTTGTAACACCCATAGTGTGTTCCACACTACCATGAAAATCATTACTCCAGTTAGCTCTCAAAAATACTTTTTACAGACCGTTTCATGGAAGAATGTTCACAGAGGACTCTAGGTTGTGTCACACTAATACAAAACAAACCGTCTTGGTGAGGCTCTATCACATGTAGTAGAGGAATGAGGCAACAGTTCAACATGATATGATTCTGATGAAAAATAATGCAAGATTACAAGGTTAATAAAATCAAGAAAACTTTCTGAGAGTCTAAAATCAGGCAATCTGTGTCATAACTGGTAGTCCAGCAAATGAGTCTAGAGAACCATGATATGGAGGTGTGCACACAGAAGAGTTGTTCTGGGGATACTAAAGAGGAAAACCAGAACAGATTCTACCGGTCCTGCAGGAGACCTTTTTTCAGAATAACCATGGTTTTCCTTGAAAACCAAATCCAAGAATTCTTTGCCCCAATTCAGCAGGAAGCAAATATATTTATAATTATACCATCATCCCTAATATTAAGTTGGGTCAGTATTTAGGTGGCTTGATGTGTTATGTTTGTTATCATGTAGGGTGGTAGTTTGTTTTGCTTAATTATGGTATATTGATATAAATTTAAGGTTATTTGCTAAATTAGAGTATATTAACTGAAATTTAAGTCTTTTAAATTATTGTATTGGGGTAGAACTTTAAAATCATTTTTTGAAATATCATATATTAAGAGAAATCTAAGGTTTTTGTTCAATTGTAGATATTGATAGAAATTTAAGGTTTTTCTTTACTGTACAATAAGAGAAAAGTTAGGTCTTTAACTATAGGATATTAATAAAAATTTAATATTATTTTGTTTGAATAATTCTGCATTTATAGAAAATTAACATTGTTTTGTTTATTGTATATTAATAAAAATTTAAAGATGTATTTTGAGAATTATTGTATATTATGAAAAATTTAGTGTTTTTGTTTTATTATTATGTATTGATAGAAATTTAAATTCATTTTGAGTTAGCCTATATTAATTGAAATTTAAAGGATTACTTTCATTATTGTCTATTGAAAGATATTTAAGGTTGTTTTGTTTGAATCATTTTTATAAGTAGAAATTCCTATTTTAAATGTACTTTAATAGAAATTTACACTCATTTTGTTTGAATTATTGAACGTTTATAGAAATTTAAAGTCATTTGTTTGAATTATTATATATCAATAGAAATTTAAAGTCTTTTTTGACTTATTGTATATTAATAGAAATGTAAGGTTTTAGCTTAAGTACTGTATATTAATAGATCTTTTATGGTTTTGTTTAATTATTGTATATTGATAGATATTTAAAAGTGTTTTGTTTTATTGCATAGTAAAAGAAAATTACAGCTTTTGTGTAACGTGTGTTAACAGAAATTTAAAGTCATTTTGTTTGAATTTTTGTATATTAATAGAAATTTAAAGTCATTTTGTTGGAAGTATTCTATATTAATTGAAATTTAAGGATTTATATAAATTATTGTATATTTATAGAAATTTTGTTGTTTTAATCATTATACCTTGATAGAAATTTAAATTATATTTTGAATTATAGTATGTTAATAGAAATTTATTGGTTTTATTATTAATGTATGAGAAAATTAAAATTGATTTATTATTTGGTATATTAATAAAATTTATAGCTTTGGTTTAATATTGCTACTCAGAAATGTAAGTCATTTTGTTTGAATTATAGTTTATTAAAGAAATTTAAACTCATTTTGTTTAAATTATTGTATATTAATGGAAATTTACAGTTTTTGTTGAAGAATTATATATTTATAGAAATTTTATGTGTATGTCTAATTATTTTATGTCAATAGAAATTTAAAGTCATTTTATTTGAATTATAGTATATTAATAAAAATTTATTATTTTTCAGTTACTGTTTGTTTATTGCCTGAAATTTTAATTTGTTTTGTTTTATTGCATATTAATAGAAATTTAGTTTTTATTTAATATTATATATTAAGAGATATTTATAAAGTCATTTTGTTAGAATGATTTTGTAGTAATAGAAATTTAAGGTTTATGTTTAAGTATTGTATATATATAGGAATTTTATGTTTTATTTAATTGTTTTAGATTGATAGAAATTTAAATCATTTTGTTTGACGTATTATATATTAATCAAAATTTAAGAGTTTCCTTTAATTATAATATATTCATACAAATTTGTTTTTTTGTTATTTAGTGTATATTGATAGAAGTTTAATACCAGTATTTTGAATTATACTGTGTTAAAAGAATTTTATTGGTTTTATTAGTATTGTATAAAATTAAAGTTGGTTTGTTATATTGTGTATTAATAGAAATTATAACTTTTGTTTAATAATGCATATTCAAGAAAATTTAAAGTCATTTTACTTCAATTATTGTTTATTTATTAATAGAAATTTAAAGTCATTTTGTTTAATTTATTGTATGCTAATAGAAATATAAGATTTTTGTTGAAGTCTTGTGTTTTTATAGAAATTTTATATTTTTGCTTAACTATTTTGTATTAATAGAAATTTAAAGTCATTTTTTAATTATTGTATATTAATAGAATCTTAAGATTTTTGTTTAAGTATTGTATACTTATAAAAATTTTATGCATTTGTTTAATCATTTATATTGATAGAAATTTAAAATCATTTTATTTGAATTTTAGCATATAATAAAAATTTAGTGTTTTTAAATTACTGTTTATTACCTGAAATTTAAATTTGTTTGTTTTATTGAGTATTAACAAAAATTTACAGCATTGTTTAATATTGTATATTAATAGATTTTTATAAAGTCATTTTGTTTGAATTATTGTCTATTAATGGAAATTCAAGGTTTATGTTTAAGTTTTGAATATTTATAGGAATTTTATATTTTTGTTTAATTATTGCACATTGATTGTAATTTAAAGTCAATTTATTTGAATTATAGTATATTTATAAGTATTTATTATTTTTAATTACTGTTTATTGCCTGAAATTTTAATTTTTTTTATTGAATATTTAAAGATATGTACACTTTTTGTTTAGTATTGCATATTAATAGATATTTATAAAGTCATTTTCTTTGATTTATTGTGTATTAATAGAAGTTTAAGATGTATATTTAAGTATAGTATATTTATAGGAATTTCATGTTTTTATTTACTTATTGTTATATTGATAGAAATTTGAAGTCAGTTTATTTGAATTATAGTATATAATAAAAATTCTTATTTTTAATTACTGTTTATTGCCTGAAATTTAAATTTGTTTGGTTTTATTCTGTATTAATAGAAATTTACAGCTTTTGTTTAATATTTCATATTAAGAGATATTTAAAATTCATTTTGTAAAATGATTTTTGATTAATAGAAATTTAAGGTTTACATTTAAGTATTTTATATTATAGGAATTTTAGTTTTTTTAATTATTGTATATTGATAGAAATTTAAAATCATTTTGTTTGAAGTACTATATGCTAATAAAACTTAAGGTTTACTTTAACTATGATATATTTATAGAAATTTTGATTTCTTAATTATTGTATATTGATCGAAATTAAAATCATATTTTTGAATTATAGTATGTTAAATATATTTTTTTAGTTTTATTACTATTGTATGAGAAAATAAAAGTTGATTTGTTTTATTGTGTATTAAAAAATTTATAGCTTTTCTTCAATATTGTATATTCATAGAAATTTAAAGTAATTTTTAATGTTATCTATAATAGAAATTTAAAGTCATTTTCTTTAAATTATTGTATTCTATTAAGAAATATAAGATTTTTGTTCAAGTCTTGTGTTTTTATAGAAATTTTATGTTTTTGTTTCATTATTTTACATTAATAGAAATGGAAAGTAATTTTATTTGAATTATTGTATATTAATAGAATCTCAAGATTTTTGTTTAAGTATTGTATACTTATAAACATTTTATGCATTTGTTTAATCATTGTATTTTGATAGAAATTTAAAATCATTTTATTTGAATTTTTGCATATCAATGAAAATTTAGTGTTTTTTAAATTACTGTTTATTACCTGAAATTTAAATTTGTTTTGTTTTATTGTGTATTAACAGAAATTTACAGCATTGTTTAAGATTGTATATTAATAGATTTTTATAAAGTCATTTGTTTGAATTATTGTCTATTAATGGAAATTCAAGGTTTATGTTTAAGTGTTGTAATTTATAGGAATTTTATGTTTTTGTTTAATTATTGCATATTGATAGTAATTTAAAGTCAATTTATTTGAATTACAGTATATTAATAAGTATTTATTATTTTTTAATTACTGTTATTGCCTGAAATTTTAATTTTTTTTTATTAAATATTAAAAGATATTACATATTTTGTTTAGTATTGCATATTAATAGATATTTATAAAGTCATTTTTTTGATTTATTGTGTATTAATAGAAATTTAAGATGTATATTAAGTATAATATATTTATAGGAATTTCATGTTTTTGTTTACTTATTGTTATATTGATGAAATTTGAAGTCAGTTTATTTGAATTATAGTATATTAATAAAAATTCTTATTTTTTAATTACTGTTTATTGCCTGAAATTTAAATTTGTTTGGTTTTATTCTGTATTAATAGAAATTTACAGCTTTTGTTTAATATTTCATATTAAGAGATATTTAAAATTCATTTTGTTAAAATGATTTTTGATTAATAGAAATTTAAGGTTTACATTTAAGTATTTTATATTTATAGGAATTTTACTTTTTGTTTAATTATTGTATATTGATAGAAATTTAAAATCATTTTGTTTGAAGTATTATATGTTAATAAAAACTTAAGGGTTTACTTTAACTATGATATATTTAAGAAATTTTGATTTCTTAATTATTGTATATTGATCAAATTTAAAATCATATTTTTGAATTATACTATGTTTAAAGAATTTTTTTTAGTTTTATTACTATTTATAGAGAAAAAAGTGATTTGTCTTTATTGTGTATTAAAAAATTTATAGCTTTTTTCAATAATGATATTCATAGAAATTAAAGTAATTTTTAAGTT
>JAJTUV010004156.1:0-26501 GCA_021653895.1 Mastomys natalensis | reverse complement strand
GGAGTATTAAAAGGGAAAGGTCAAGGAAGGTGAACATGTCCAAAACTCCCCCCAGATCGCCCCCGTTGGCCCCCGCCGGGACCCGTCACCCTGGAGACTCCCACTTGGTCAAGGATGCCCTCAACTTCTTAAAGAATGGGGGTATTTGTTGGGGGCCCATGTTCTCTTAGGATGTGGTTTCTGCCTCTGGTTTCTGTGTGCTTGCCCGTGACCATGCAAGACATAGGCGTAGTTTACCAGCGCTGGCTGCCATGGAGGAAGGTGCTTCCCCAGGTGTTTGCTGGCCCCCTTAGGGAGACCTAGTGGGGAACCTTCTGGACCCAGTATTGGGCGTCCAGGCATTATCCCTAGATCCTGACCATCTTGACCATTGCCAATGGTGTACATTCATGAGGCTTCTACAGCACTATCTCAATTTTTCTAAGCGGGGAGTACGAGGAGCGCCTCGACTAGAGATGTTCTCAATCCTGAGATAGATTCTCTGAAAGCATGTCTGAGAGCATAGAGGTTTTGTGTCAAATGTACCTCTCCCTGAAAAAAGGCACGAAGGCGGGGTATGGGGTGGCGCCCCCCATTACAATGCCTTCAACACTTGCACAAGGGCTCAGACCTCTGCTTTCCACGCTGACCAACTGCCACAGCATGTCTCTTTCAAGAGTGCCTTGCAAAAGCCTCTTGCTAATCGCCTGGTAAATGAGTTTAAGCATGCTTAGGTGTGGGAAGCGTATGACGGATGTAAAGGATCCAGAGGTAACCTACTTCAAATTTATAAAATAAATAAGGGGGAGATGTAGGCAGCCGATTTAAGATGGCGCCGGTTTCCGACATGGCCAGCTCAGCTTCCTGTATGAACAAGCCTGTTGCGCATGCTTCTGCCTCCAGCCCCTCCCAAGAGGGCTTATGCTAATGAGGCATAAGCCCTAACCAATCCTGGGGCTTATGCTAATGAGACATGAGCCCTAACCAATCCTGGGCTTATGCTAATGAGGCATGAGCCCTAACCAATCACAGAGCTTATGCTAATGAGGTATTGGCCCTAACCAATCCTGAGAGAAAAGGCTGCCTGGCCTGCCCCCTTGGAAGGGTATATAAGCAGTGCATTTCTGCTGCTTGGGGTTCCCCTTTGATGAATGAAGATTGTTCCTGGAATAAAGAGCTGTCAGAGAAGGATCCTGCCATGTCATGTCTTACTTGCCAGCCGAGGTGGACGTGACAAAAAGGGAAGGTTTTTGGTTTTTTGGGGGTGGCCCCCTTTTAAAGGGGAATTTGGGGCATTTTGTGAAGGGGCTTGTTTTGAGGGAATTTCTGAAAAAGGCTGGGCAAAACCCCATTTCTTTCCCCCCAAAAAAGGGCCAGAAAAGGTTTTGGTTGGGGGGTTTTTTGTGCCCTTTTCAATAACGAGGGTAAATTTTTTTTAAGGGTTAAGGGAGCTTTTTCCCAAGGGTTTTAAAACTAAAGGGTCCAAACCCCAAAAAATTTGGCCGGGGGGGCCAACAAAACAAATTAATACCCTCGCTTTTTTAAATCATGGGTTTTTGACAATAAAAGGATTTCCCAAAAAAAAGGGCTCCGAGTTTTTTTTTCCGGGCAGACAAATTTGGAAAATTTAAATTGAGAAAAGGGGAAAGGGGGGTTTGGGGGTTTTTTGGGAAAAATTTTTAAAAAACCCCCCCAAAATGAGGGGAACCAAAAACCGAAAAAAAAATTTAAAAGATTTTTGGGATTAGACAAACAGGAGATTGAAGAAGAAAAAAATAGGGTCCAAAAAAGGGGAAAGGGGGGAAAAAACAAAAAGGGGCCCCCCAAAAGGGGGAACCTAAAATCACCCCGGGTCCAAAAAAAAAAAACCGAAAAGAAAACCAAAAACAGAAGGGGCCCGAAAGAAGTTTACCGCACTGGGGATTTTCCCCTCCCTAACCGGGGCCCAAAATTTGGGGGGGTTGGGGGAGTTTATTTTGTTAAATATGAAAAAGGGGCCCCGGAAAATGACCAAAGCCTTAAAAGCCTCTCTCCAAACCCCGGAAAATTTCACCCTGCCCTAGGCCCTGCTTAAGGGGTCAATTTAAATTTTTCCCAAACTTCCCAAAAAACAAAGCCTCTTAGGATGCAGGTTTCTAATTTTAGGCACGGGGAACCCTTCCCTGCGGAATACCCGAACCCAAATAAATCTCATGAGAGGGGGAAAAAACCAAAAGGAACAAGTCCCTTGCCCTATGTAAAACCCCGGGGTTTTGTTAGGGGGGCCCCTTTGGGAAAAAAAAACCCCAAACCCAACAAAAACCCCAAAAAACCTCCCCCGGTTTGGGCGGGGAAAACCCAGGGCAAGAACCTTCTTCAGGCCCATTAAAAGGGGTTTAAGAAAAAGTGGGACCCCTAAAAAGGGCCCCTCAAAGAGCCAAAAACCCCGGGGCTAACCTCTGAAGAAAATTACGGGAAAAAAACCTTTCCCAGCCAGGCCCAAAAAGTAAATGGAGGAAGCGGGACAAAAAAATTTTTTGCCCCAAAAAAATTTTTCTAGAAAAGACCCCTCTATTCCAAAGGGGGATCCAAAACGGCTTGTCTCCCCCTAAGAAAAGAATCCAATTTGAAAGGGAAAATGTTAAAAATCCAACCTGTAAATACACACTCAATGGAAAAAAACCCCAGACTAATCCCCCCGCCGGGGCCCTTAAAAATGGATTCAATAAAAAAGCAATTGTTAAAAATAGCTGTTTTTATGGGCCCTTTTTGGAGAGACAGATTTTCCCAAACAAAGCAGAGTTTGGGGGAGAAGTAAAAGAAAACAAAAAATTAAATTGGTTTTTTTGACTTTTGGGGTAGAAATCCAAGGGCCCGGAACAGAAAGAAATAGGGGGATTGTTAAATTTTTTCGACCCAAGTTCAACATTAAAAGTAAGGGAAAAAATTTAAAAAGGGGAAGGCCCTTTTTTAAAACAACCCCGGGGGGGGGAAGGGGGGGCCCCAAATTAGGGGGGGTTTGGGGTTCCTTTACCTAAATCCCCTTGTGAAAAAAGTTTTTTCAACCATTGAAAAATTTTTAATACCCTTTTTAAAAAAAATTCCCCCGGGGTTAAAACCCCGGGCCCGCAGGGGACCCCGGGGGGGCGGCCCGGGCCGGAGGTGGGCGGGGCGCGGGGGGCCCGGGCCCAGGCGGAGGGCCCCTGGCCCGCAGGTGGCGGGCCGCGGTGGACGGCCCCCGGGGGCCGGGGCCCCGGGGCCCTCAGGCGGGGCCCCGGGCCTTTAGGGAGGCTCCCGGGGGGGCCTGCCGGGCCTGGCAAACCGGGGAAATCCAGGGCCAGTTGGGGGGGGGGGGGCCCCCCGGGCGCCCCAAAAAAAAAATCCTTGGTTTCCAAAAGGGTTTTTTGTCGGGGGGAGGTTGGTGCCCCCCCAAACCACCCAACTAGAAATGGGGAAAGGGAAAAGGGGGGAAGGGGGGGGGGGGAAAGGAATTGCTTTTTAAACCCCTTCATTAGTATTTTAAATCCTAGGGCCGGGGCCCAAGTTACCCCCCCCCCCGGGGGGGGGGGGTTTTTCCCCCAAAAATGAAAAGGGTTTGGGTTAGACGGTTTTCCCTTGGGGGGGTACCGAACTCCCCGTTTCCCCGGGTTGGGGGTTGGGCCCCCCACCAAAACCCCTACCCCCAAACCCTTTTCCGGGTCCAAAAAATTTTTTTTTTTTTTTTTTAAATTACCCACCCCCCCTTAGGGAAAAAAAGTTTCCCTGAGGGAAAAGTGCCCCCTGTTACAAGTTGAGTGTGGCCCAGGAAACAATTTAAAAAAACGTGGCCATCAGGGGGAAATTCATTTCAAGACTCCCCCTTCCCCCACTTTGGGGCCCCCACACATGCCCCCCGGACACCAAAAGACTAGCCCTTTTTGTTTAGGGGTTTAGCAAGTCCCCTATTGGGGGCCTTTAAAACACAAGAGAAAAGGGAAAAGAGGCAAAATTTTGAAGTTCAGACTTCATTTTAAAGAACCTGACCTAAGTTTGAATTCAGATAAATTAACAAGCTGGTAGCTAACATTAGTTTCCAAATTGCCCCCAGCAAAACTTCACCCTAGTTCCAGTCCATAGGTTAATTCCCAACATGATATGATTCCCAGCACCAGCCAATTATGTTAAAGGCCACAGTAGCTTTCCAATTAGATGATTACACAATTACCACCTGCTTGCTGCTTATTAGAAAGCCTTGTATCAATAGAGATTTAAGGTTCTCTACCACCAAAAGTGTCCTCAATGAGTGTAGCACTGTGTGTTGGGGGGGAGCTAAATTGAAGAATAAAGATCTATCTAGGAGGTGCATCAGATCATCTACTGTCTGTGTTTTGAAGGCATCACTAATATTCCCTGGAACTACAAAAGTTAGTATGAGACCTAGCAGTGTAGCTCAGAAAAAACTGAAAAAAAAACCAAGAATGAATCAGGTACCCTGGAGAGGAACTTTAAATCACCCAGTCAGAACACAGAAAAAGACTAGGAAGGCAGGAGCTTATACAGCCATATGTCTCAGATGCAAAATACATTCTAGGCCTAGAAAAGATTTTATGATGGTTAGAAGCTTCCAGGACTAGGCCTAGGTTAGTAGATAGAGGCAGAAATCTATTAAGATGACAATAAATACAGATGAATAACAGTTACTTTTACAATAAACTCGTTAGAAGGTCAACTGCTAGATCACATCTGGAAGTAAGTCTGGTGAAGGCATCTTTTTTTTTTTTTTGGATTTTCGAGACAGGGTTTCTCTGTGTAGCCCTGGCTGTCCTGGAACTCACTCTGTAGACCAGGCTGGCCTCGAACTCAGAAATCCGCCTGCCTCTGCCTCCCAAGTGCTGGGATTAAAGGCGTGTGCCACCACCGCCCGGCTGGTGAAGGCATCTTTAGTTTAGATCCCAGTGTCCAGATACTGTGAAAGATATGATTCTAGTCTATCAAGGACTCTGACTGAGGCTGGAGTTCCTCCCACCAAAGTCTTAAAAGAACTTCATCAAGAGTCACTGATGCTAATAGTAGAAATAAATCTATGGGAGGAATAAAAACTCAAAACCAATTGATTGATTTACACTGAGGGATGAGCCAAACAAGGGAGCTGGGAGTGGCAGAGCTGATTGAATCACTGTAGTGATTTCTGTGTCCTCTAGACTGCAGGTCTAAGACATGAAGAACTGGAGAGATGAGAGATGTAGGCAGAGTTTTACACTTCATTTTACATAAGGGCAGTAATAACAAACCCTAACTTTGATATCTGTTGAATATATGCTGCAGCCCTTGGAAAAATCAGCAAAATCCCTCCCTTTTCAGGACCAATAGAGTAAGCATGGCAGTTTGAGGTCTGAAGAGGACAGACTCACTAGTGGAGGATGCAGACTATGAGGTATTGAGAAGCTGAATCCTGTCAATTAAAGTGACTGAATTAAGAATCTTTAGGGTATTTCTAAACCACACTCTTAAGTGACAAATGATTTCCAATGAGGAGTTCCTGAGGGGAAAGTACAAAACCACCAAGCAAATTGGCAAGAGTCATCCAAGGTTGGTGGGTGTGATTGGAATAACACACAGGAAAGAAGAAAGCCACCTTCAGAGGTTAGGGGCTCTGTTTTCTGCCCATCATGTAGGAGCTCTTCCACATATCCTCAACTTGGTGAACACTAAGACTGCTGGCAAGATCAGGACAACACTCCTTCCTTGATCATGTTTATGGCAGGAATCAGTGTAAGACCAGCACAAGGTAAATAATAGCTGTGCAGAGATTGACATGATCCATTTATGAAACATTGACCCCAGTATGCAAACTACACTGGTGATGACTATTCTTCCTGTCTGGACTACTGTGGACTTAAGTAACATACAAAACTGGGGGCCACGACTTTAAAAATTTTTTGCTTAAGATGAATAGATAGGTCCAGTTCAAACACAGACTCTTTTTTTTCCAATATAAATATCTGTAATTAAATAATGTAATATAGTTTTCACAACTAGAATTAAACTATGAAATACAAGATAGTAACTTTCCTTTTTTTGGGGGGTGCTCCTTTTTTAAAAAATTTATTTATTTATTTAAATCACATCGTAATTTACTTATTCACACAGGGTTATAAACACAAAAAGGCAGGTTGTGGGGAAAGCAATGACACCAAAGAATAGGTGTTCAGGAGGAGTACAGATATCTTTCAGAACAGGGGATAAGCTGGGTGAAGGTTCAGGGGACAGGTCACTATGACTCTGCCTATGATTCCCTTGTCCTGATCTAAGGTGGTACTGTCCGCCAAGGCAGGCTATTTATAAGATCTGTGACTACTCAGGCTGGTAAATGTCCATGGAAGCTGCCTGTTTACAATAGCTTATAGCCTTCTGTTTCAGTGTTGTTTCCACAGAGGCCCAAGACTTTGTGTTAGTATGTATGTATGTCAGGCCTATTGCTGATTTTAGGCCTTCAGTGTATAAGCAGGGCTACCCCTGACATCTCCTCCCTCTCTAAGTATAGAAAGGCCTTGGCGATTCTAATCTTGCAAACGTGGGGATAGAGGCCTGACCTCCAATAGTTGAAGGGACCTTCTAATGACTCTGGTCCTCCTGTCATTGTCCAGTGAGGCCTGAGTGCCATACCCATCCCGATGTCTTTTTCCTAGAATGGGGATACTTTTGACATCAACCAGTATGCAGTCAGGCTTGTCCCTCAGGGAACCCAGAGAGATATTTTTAACTTTTATTTATATTCCCTTGCAGTGCTTAGCCTCGCAGCCTAAGCAAGAATTCAGATAGCCAGTCAGAGGGGGTTCTGGGTGGCCCCTCTCTGCTTGGTCTAGGGGTGGAAGTCCCCTCTTTTAGATTGGGTGGAGATGGGTTTTGTGGACATCCTGGATAGGGTAACAACCAATAAAAACTATGCCACAGCTATGTGGAAGGACCCTCTTACCCTTAAATGGAATGGCCCGGACCCAGTTCTCATATGGGGCCAAGGACTGATATGCCAGTTTGATACCACAGAAGGCACAGCTAAATGGCTACCAAAAAGATTAATGAAATAAATAGATACCCCCACAAAGCCAGGCCCAACTATAAATAAGATGAATAACAATTGACCTCCAGGGAAGAGAAATCTCCCTGAGAATTCCCCTCTTTTTCCTTTCCAGGTAAAAATGAAACACCCATGATGTCTGCTGGTAGAAGTTCTAATCCTGATGCTGACCTCTGGACTTATACTACTCAGATTCTTGATGGGCCATTGATATGGACACCGAACAGCTGGAGATTGACATCACTAATCTGAAAAAATCCCTCATTTCACTCTTTGAAAAGATATCCAAAAATTGCAAAGGACTTCATTGGACTTGATCTACTCTTTTACAATAGAAAAGACTGTGTACAGCTCTTGACTGTGTACAGCCCTTAAAGAAGAATGTTGCTTTTACTTAGACAAGACAGGGATGGTTAAAGAGAACATGAAAAAGGTCAGAGAAGGCCCTGAGAAAAGACAGAGAGAAAAAAGGAAAGAGAAAGATGAGAGCTGGTACAAGGGTTGGTTTTCAACCTCTCCATGGTTGTCAACCCCACTTCCTCCCATCTTGGGACCATTAATTGGGTTATTTTTGCTTATCTCTTTTGGTCCCAGGCCTTAAATAGGCTGACTAACTTTGTGGTACAACAGACAGATAATTTGGGAGCAAAACCTATTCGGATACATTAGCATAAGTTAGCTATGGAGGACCACGAGACTGAAACACAGACACTTGGAGTAAAAAAACACACACCTTTAATCTGAGTCTGAGGCAGGAAAACACACACCTTTAATCTGACTCTGAGGCAGGAAAACACACACCTTTAATCCAGACCTTGAGACTAGGAGACACAGTTTAACTGGGCCACACCTTCTGCTGGGGGCCTATATAAGCACTCAGGAAGCTTTGTGTCTTTGCATGTTTGCTCCCAACCTCGCTGGCATTAGAACCTACTTCTTCAGAATTCCAGCATATACTGAAGAACACCTGAGACATTGAACCTCAAGGACTAAGTAAGTACTGACTTTAGCAATTATTATATTAGCTGGACCATCACCTGCATGTTATTGTCACATATCTTTTTTCAATTTACATAGAAGAATTCATTCTGCACATTCTCTACTGGATGCTGAGTAATACAACACACTTTTATTTTTTTTTATTTGATATTTTCTTTGTTTACATTTCAAATATTATCCCCTTTTTATATGTCTTCCCCCTGCAAGCCCCCTATTGAATCCCCCTCCCCGAACCTCTATCAGGGTGCTCCCTCACTCAAACACCCACCTTCCCACCCTGGCATGCCCCCACACTGGGGTATGGAACTCCCACAGAAACAAGAGCTGCTCCTCCCAGTGATGTCCAACAAGGCCATCCTCTTTGCCACGTATGTGGCTGGAGCCATGGGTGCCTCCATGTGTACTCTGTGGTTGGTGGTCCAGTCCAGGGGAGCTCCTGGGGGTCTGGCCAGTGGACACTCTTGCTCGAATCATGGGGCTGCAACCCCACTCAGCTCCTTCAGTCCTTCTCCAACTCCTCCATCAGGGACCCAGCACTCAGTCCAATGGTTTATCCTTTGAGTATAGGAAGGCTACTGATTTGCTTGAGTTAATTTTATATCCAGGTACTTTGCTGAAGTTGTATATTAGCTGTTCTATGGTGGAATTTTTGGAGTCACTTAAGTATACTATAATATCACCTGCAAATAGTGATTTTTGACTTCTTCCTTTCCAAATTATATCCCTTTGACCTCCTTTTGTTATCTAATTGTTCTAGCTAGAATCTCAAGTACTATATTGAATAGGTAGAGAGAGAGAGAGAGAGAGAGAGAGAGAGAGAGAGAGAGAAGATCCTTGTCTAGTCCCTGATTTTAGTGGGATTGCTTCAAGTTTCTCTCCATTTAGTTTGATGTTGGCTAGTATTTAGTGATGGGCCTTGAGTTCCTAATCTTTCCAGACTTAAATGAAGGGATGTTGAAGTTTGTCACATGCTTTCTCAGCATCTAGTGAAATGATCATGTGATTTTTTTTCTTTGAGTTTGTTTATGTAGTGGATTGAGTTGATGGGTTTCCATAGATTGAACCATCCTTTCATTCCTGGGATGAAGCCTACTTGTTCATCATGGATGATGGTTTTGATGTGGTCTTTGATTTGGTTTTCGAGAATTTTATTGAGTATTTTTTGCATCAATATTCATAAGGGAAATTGATCTGAAGTTCCTTTTCCTTGTTGGATCTGTGTGCAGCTTTGGTATCAGTGATCCTGTGGTTTCATAGAGAATTGTGTTGCATTCTTTCTGCTTCTATTTTGTGGAATCGTTTGAAGAGTATTGATATTAGGTCTCCTGTGAGGTCTGATAGAATTCTGTTCTGAACCCATCTGGTCCTGGGCATTTTTTTGGTTGGAGAATTTCAATGACTGTTTCCAGTTCTTTATGGGTTTTGGGACTGTTTAGATCATTTGCAGGAGGTACAAGCCACAGTCAGCGACAGCAAGACCAGCTAACACCAGAAATAACCAAATGGGGAGAGAAGTACAGCACAGTTTATGTGAGAATGCTTAAAATTTTCCAAACACTTCCAAAGTTGGCTAGAATAGTCCAATTTTGTTACCATACACCTAAGATTCAATAAACACACAAACACACAGAATGGCAGAGACAGGGAGAGACACAAACACGGAGAGAGAAAGGAGGGGGAGGCAGAGAGAGAGGAGAGAGAGAAGAGAGAGAGGGATGGAAACAGGGAGAAGGGCAGGAGGAGGGGAGATTGAGAAAGATTTAATGTCACTACAGATCTGTCTTTTCTTCTGTAAAACAAATATTGAAACTTAGAGAGAAAATTGCATAGAAACACAAGTTTCCAACATCATACAAGCGGCAATTTAGGAGAAATTTAAACTAAATTCTAAAGTGTAGCTATAATTTTATCCTACTCGATGAAGAGTAAATAACTTCTAGTTTTTCTTTCCAGATCACCTTCAACTCCCAACCATCTCTAGCAGAAATGTCAGGGACCTGGAAGCCAAGAGCTGGGGCTCCACACAGATCAGTGATCAGGAATTCTGCTACAAGTGGACCATTAGCAACTTTTCACTTTGCATGGAGGGAATTCGGAATAGGATTACAAGCCCAGTGTTCTCACTAGAGACCAGTGAGGAACTGGCATGGTATTTGAGAGTATACCCAAATGGGGTTGATGAAGAAAGCAAAGGTTACCTGTCAGTTTTCCTGGCGTTGCTCAGCCATCCAGAGAGCCCAGTTTGGGCCAAGTTCCAATTCTGGATCACAGATAACCAAAGAGAAAAATTATAAATATAATGGACTCTAATGTTGTAAGCTTTTTGTATAACCAACGCAGGGGATTCAAAAAGTTCATCCTTCGAGAATTTATTCTCTCCCATCAGCCTTGCCTTCTCCCTGAAGACCAGCTCACCCTCTGCTGCAAGGTGAGCATAGTAAGAGACTTCTTTAGCAAGCCTGGTCAGGACATCACACCTGCAATCATGGATCCAAGGCATGTGTTGACAGATGACCTAGGGGAGCTGTGGGAGAATTCCCTGTTCACAGACTGCTGCCTGTTGGTAGGTGACTACAAATTCAGGGCTCACAAGGCCATTCTAGCAGCTCACTCTCCAGTTTTTAGAGCCATGTTTGAACATGAAATGATGGAGAAGCTAACGAACTGCGTTGAGATCCAAGACGTGGATCCCCAAGTCTTCGAGGAGATTATGGGCTTCATTTGCACTGGGGAGGTGCCACACTTCCACAGCTACTCCAAGACCATGGGCATGCTGGCAGCTGCTGACAAGTATGGCCTGGAGGGATTGATGGTCCTGTGTGAGGATGCACTCTGCAGGAACCTCTCTGTAATGAATGCTCCATACTGTCTCATCCTGGCTGACCTCCACAGCAGAAAGCACCTGAAGACTCAGGCCCTGGATTTCATTACACTTTATCCTTCTGAGGTTTCTGAGACCTCAGGGTGGAAGTCAATGGTGGAGTCACATCCGCACTTGGTGGCTGAAGTGTTCCACTCCCTGGCTTCTGCGCAGTGTCCTTTTTTGGAGCCATCACCCAAACGCCTAAGACAATCTTAGAAGCTGGTCAGCTATGACCTACACCTGTCTTCCAACAGCAACAACCAGTGGTGTTATCAATGACTTCTTGTTAGACTACTTTATTGCTGGAGCATTTGCAGTGAATTTGGGGAAAGGCAGTATGGTGGCTCCGGATTTAGAACAGCTGTAATATGTTAAAATGATGGGTGGGGGAAGGGCAGCAGTGGAGTCTGGGACATTCTACCTGACATCTACCCTGTTGATGTTCTAGTTCAGTTTTTGTCTGATGACTTGAAAGCTGGGATTCAATGTAGGTGCTGTCCCTAAGCAGAGCCCAATGGAGTTTCTTTAGAAAAACAAGTCTGCATTGGAGTGAGCAGAAAAGATGACTGGGGCTAGAGGAAAGGAGAAATCATGAATGTTACCTCATCAGAGAAGGAAGGGACAATGAAGGATTTAAGACTCAGTTTGTTGGAACTAAGCTGCAGAAGCAGTTACTTCTCTCAGAGATCTTTGGTCAAGTTCCCAGCACACATAGTAGACTTTCATCCACCTGTAAGTGGTTATTCAGATGATCTGAGGTTTTCCTGTGGTGTCCATTGCTACAAACAGCACTGTAGACAAAACCTTAACCCAATAATAAAATATAATACAAATAAAACTTTTGAAATCAGTCTGTGGTTTCCAGAGATGTTTATGTTCAGCGTAATCTCATGTATTCCAATCATCCAAGCTCAGCTGTAGATGTTTGTACAGACCCCTCACTGGCCTACCAGTATTAGAATCACCTGATCTTTCTTCTTGGAATTTAATTTTTGCAAATGAGAATCTCCACCATCATGCTCTTATGACAACTGAGAAGAGTAGGTGAAAGTGGGGAGTCTACTACTCCTGGGAGAGAAGTGTTTATGTTTGAAGGCATGCAGAAATTTTTCATATGTTTTGAAAACATTAGAAGGGATTGATTCATTACAGGTTCATACTCCAGAGGCCAGTGAGTCCCAATCTTCCTAATGTTGTGCCCCCTTAATACAGTTCTTCATGTTGTGATCAACCAGAACCATTAAAGTACTTGGTGATTGCTTCATAACTGTAATGCTGCTACTGTTATGAATAATACTGTAAATGGCTGATATACAGGATATGTGATATTCAACACCTATGAATGAATCATCAGACTGTCAAAGGGATGGGGACCATAGGTTGAGAACCATGGCTCCAGGCCATGCCTGCCAGAATACCAGGTAGACTCCTTACAGTTCTTGTCTTACTTCAGTTCTCCCACACCCAATCCCACAATCTCAACCTCACCTCTGTAGCACAACACCTGTGGAAGTTTCACTGCCCATTCATTCCATATCCTGTGCCTACCACAGATCCTCCCCTTCTAACCTCCCTCCCCCCACTCTTTGCTCTGTCTGAGCCCCTAAGGCAGGCTTGTCCCCCTCCCCCCCATCACAAGTGCTGCTCTTTCCATGATATCAGAAGTCTAAAGGCAGATCCACACCTCCCTCCTTGCTCCCCCACTTACTATTTCCCCATTCTCATTCCCAGCTCTATTAGCAGGAAATTTGCTGTGCTTTTTCTTTCCTGTAAAGCACCAACCCCAGTGGTCACAAAGAACTTCTCCAATCTTCCTTCTCCCAACTCCATTATCTCAGCCTGCATGCATTCACTGAGAACACAGCAAAAGAACAGGACAGGAAACAGTTAAGGGAACTGAAGAGTTCATCCCTCCCTCCTCCATGCCAAATTCAACAACCTAGGCTCATCTGGAGAGCTATATCATAACACCAGCTATAGCCTTCATTTTTGCTTTGCCTACATCTCCTGTGAGTCCCACAGACAGTTCCTTTTTAAGTGCCCTCCCCCTAACTCCTTGCTGTATTCTAGCCCCTAACTCCAGCATGCACTCACTGATAACTCACTGACCAATCCTGACAGGGAAGTGTGGAAGCTGCCTGTAGATCACCCCCTCTCCCTACCAGTCTAATCCCCAACTCTATAATTGGTCACCCCAATCCTTCTGGGGTGACCACTTTTCACTGTCTCCCCTAAATCCAAGGAGACAAGATAAGCAGATTCTGGTGTAATCTCCTCCCTTCTGTGAACCCCTTCAGACTTGTAACATATCCCATTCCTAACTGTCAGCTCCCTGTAGACAGAAACCTTGAACCACAAGTGGACAAAACTATTAGCTCTAGAGAAAATTGTTGCCTGACAGCAGTGATGGCTGTTCTCAATTGTCATCTTGACTACATCTGGAATGAACTACAATCCAGGATTTATAAAGGTCTTGTAAAAATGTAAAGAAAAGATTAGGTCCTGCCCTAGTAGTGCAGACCTTTAATCCCAGCATTCAGGAAACAGAGCCCTGCAGATCTCTGCGTTCAAGGTCAGTTTACAGAACTAGTTCTAAGCCAGCAAAGGGTAGGCAGTGAAAAAGGTAATAGAACCAAGGGAGGATGTTCCAGTCCCAGCAAGCCACAGCAGTGGGCAGCTTGGGGGCAAGTGGCTCTAGGTTATAGTTGCCTTTTGATCACTCTTTAGATCTGTTGGCTTTTCCAGCACCAAGCCTGCCTGCATGATGACATGCTTCCCACCCTGATGAAAATAGACTACACCTGCAAAATGGTAAGCCAGCTCCATCTAAATGTTTATCTTTATAAGAGTTGCTTTGGTCATGATGTCTTTTCACAGCAATAAAACCCTAACTAAGACAACATACAGCAATGACACTCTTCAAAAATCCAGAGAGGAAACAAGACAAAGAACAGAACTGCTACCCAACACAGACAAATGTAGAAATTAGGATCTAAAGCTTTAACCATTCAATGCCAGAATCTTAGAGCTAACATAAAGAACACAATCGCCAACAGCCAGGGCATTATGTCTACCCTAGAGCCCAGCTAGCCTAACACAGCAGTGCCTGGAAATTCCAACTGGCTGAAGCACAAGGAAAAAAAGACCTTAAAACAATCTTATGAAGGTGCTAGAGATCATTAAGGAGAGAATGAAGAAATCCTTAAACAAATCCATGAAAGCACATACAAACAGCGTGAGGAAAGAAAGAGACCCATTAAAGAAATCCAGGAAAGTAAAACAAACAGTGGAAGGAAATGAATAAAAAATGTTTAAGGCCTGAAAATGGAAATAGAATTCATAAAGAAAACAATACTGAGGGAATATTGGAAATGAGGAATTTAAAATTTCCATAGAAGGAATTAATGAATTAAGAGTTGGTTCTTTGAGAAATGCACAAGATCAATCACCTATTCCAAACTAGCAAAAGTGAAGAGAGAATATACATATCCACCTAAACAGAAATTAAAGGTGAGACGTAATAACAGACACAGAAAATCCAGAGACTCATAAGGTCCCACTTTTAAAGCTGTGTGCTTCACCATATTGGAAAAATCTTAAAGAACTTGATAGTTTCCTGTATAGATAACACTTTTCAAGACCAAATCACAACCAGATAGTCAATTAAGCAAACATAACTCCTACCTAAATAGAAGTAGTCAATAAAAGTCACCTCACTTGCCCTCATTGCCAAACTGTATTCCCCAAACCCTGTTTCCTCCTTGTTGCTGTGTACAAGCCTCCTACTCAGGGGGAGAGTACCCTCCTGGACCAGAGGCCACAAAGGCCAGGCCATGTGAATGCAGGCAGGCCACCTTCTCAGAGACATATTTCGATCTCTCAGTGACCTTCCACTCCAGGATGATCCCTAATCCCTCTTTCCCTCCTCTTCACTGTGTCCCAGGTCCCAGCATGGACCCAGACCCCCTAGCTGACCCTCTTCTCCTGACCCTGTTTGCCCTCACTTTTAAATTGCAGTGTTACAGTTTCCTTAGACACAATGGGGCTATTGCTCACCTTCTTGCCCTCTTCTCCTGCCTTTCTTTTAGAGTTGCCTGTCACCATACACCTTCCCTAGCTCCTCAAGGCTTTTGTGACTCCCTGTTTCTTTCTGTGACCCTTTCTTGTGGGTGAGAGCACTCTCCTAAAGATTGTTTCTTCATCCTTGCATTCTGATCTCCACCAAAGCCCTGGTGTCAGATGCCCAGTCCCTCCTTGGGATTAGCCAGGCTGTCCCTGACCTCCATTGAATGAGGTGAAAACCCATTGAAAAGTTTGTGTCTTCCTCCAGTTCAACTGGAGTCTCTTATGACCATGGACTGCTGTGGAATCTTCTCCCATCCCCCTCTTTCATCCAGAGGAAAGGTGCTTTTCATCCTGTCTTACTCCTTCTAGGGATGTCTTTTAGAAAATCTCCAGATTTTTCAGCTTGTACCTGACCTGAACAGTCCTAAATTTATTTACCCTTCCAATTGAATTTGGACATAATACCCATTAAATAATAAATCCAAAGGGTCATCTAGTGAAACTCCTGACCCTAATATTATTAGGGACTTTTACAGATACTAGAGGTGATCAGGGAAGGGAGAGAGATTTCCCTATTTTCCATTTTTCCTTCTTCTACTCCAACCCTGTTTGATTTTGTCAGTTCTCTCCTCCTTACACTGCCCCTACACAAATACACACACACACACAAGCACACTCGTACATGCACACAAACACATACACACACACACACACACACAGGCAGGTAGGCAGGCACGCACCCACGCATGCACACAGGCACACACAGGCACATGCACACACACATGATGCACATGTACACACCTCCCTCCCCACACACTCTGTTTGAATGTCCTGTTTTTTAAATTACTTGAGGTATCTGTTAGTTTCTTGTAAAGTAGAAGCTGGGAGGTGGACCTAGTAGGATGGGGAGAAAGCAAATGAGTAGTCTCTCAGCGACACACAAATCCTGTACACACTTTCCCACAGGCTGGTGCATATCTCAGCTCCATCCTGCACTACCCTCTATTTCTAGGGCCCCAAATTTTTCCTATATCTAAGCCCTGTTTGTTCTCAGCTTATCACATTCAGTTTTACAGGTAATCAGGTTTCTCTTAGGCATGGGTGGCATTCGTCTATTGTTGTGTGCTGTTCTACTTCAATTGAGAGCTGGCTCTGGAGTTTGAAATATATATATGTGTGTGTGTGTGTGTGTGTGTGTGTGTGTGTGTGTGTGTTTATATATATGTATATACGTATAAATATGATATACTTGCTAATTTTGCCTCAACTTGACACAAGCTAGAGCCATCAGAGAGATAGGAGCCTCAGTTGAGACTATGCCTTCATTAGATCCAGCTGGAAGGTATTTTCTCATTTAGTGATCATTTTGGGAGGGCCCATTTCATTGTTGGTGGTGCCATCACTTAACTGGTGATCCTGGGTTCTGTAAGAAAGCAGACAGAACAAGCCATTTAGAAGCATGTCAGTAATCACCATCCTTCCATGGCCACTTTATCAGCTCCTGCCTCCAGGTTTCATATCTGTTTGAGTTCCTGTCCTAACTTCTTCCAATGGTGATTATGATCTGGAATTATAAGTCAAATAAACCCTTTTAAAAACCAAGATGGTTTTTGGTCATAGTGATTTACTACAGCAATAGAGACCCGAAGGCAAATGGGTATACATCTAAACAGAGATTTCTCAGTAGAGAAACTCAAATGGCCAAGTAATACTTAAGGAAATGTTCAACATCCTTAGCCATAAGGAGTGGCAAATCCAAACTACTTTGAGGATCCATCTTACACCAGAAAAATGTTGAAGATCAATAAGACAGTTGACAGTAAGACAAATGTTGAGGAATTGGAGCAAGGGGAACACTTCTCCATTTCTGGTGGGAGTACAACTTGCACGGCAACTGTGAAAGTCAGTATGGCTGTTTCTCAGAAAGTTGGGAATTCATCTACCTCAAATCCATATATACTGCTCTTTGTTATGCATCCAAAAGATGCTGTATAGTATCACAAGGACACTTACACAAACATGTTCATTGATCCTTGATTTTTAAACAAGTATAGACTTTCCAAAACTGAGCCAGTGAAATTGAGGTTGATATTCACTGTGTCATCTAGAGACTCCCCCTGAAAAACTTCAGGAAAAAATTGTATTCTCAGGTGTTAGTAGCAGAAACAGGTAAGAAAAATCTGGATCCAACCGAAATGTTTCATTATCACCATCATTATTAATCACCATATTATTCTATGTACTGACAACAAGGTTTAGAGCTTGCTGGGCACTGTGTTTTAATAGTGAGGTTTTTATAAATATTTTTCTTTTCTTTTATTGGATATTTTCATTACTTTCATTTTAAATGTTATCCCCTTTCCTGGTTTCCCTTCTGGAAAACCCCTGTCTCATCCTCCATCTCTCTGCTTCTATGAGGGTGTTCATATACCCACTAACCCACTCCTGCCTCCTTGCCTTGGCATTCCCCTACATTGAGACATCAAGCCTTCACAGGACCAGGACCTCTCATCCCATTGATGCCTGACAAGGCCATCATCTGCTACATGAGGCGCTGGAGCTTGGGTCCCTCCATGGGTACTCTTCGGTTGGTGGTTTACTCCCTGGTGGCTCTGGATGGGGAGTCTGGTTGGTTGATATTGTTGTTCTTCCTATACGGTTGCACCCCCCTCCCCTTAGCACCTTGTGTCTTTTCTCTAACCCCTCCCTTGGGTACCCTGTACTCACTCCAAATGTTGGCTGTGAGCATCTCCCTCTGTCTTTGTCAGGCTCTGGCAGAGCCTTTCAGGAGACAGGTATATCAGGCTCCTGTTAGTAAGAACTTTTGGCATCTCCAACAGTGTCTGGGTTTGGTGACTGTATATGGGATGAATACTCAGGAGGGGCAGTCTTTGGATGGCCTTTCCTTCATCTCTACTCCATACTTTGTCTCCATACCTCTTCCTGTGAGCATTTTGTTCCCCCTTCTATGTTGGACTGAAGCATCCACACTTTGGTATTCCTTCTTCTTGTGCATTATGTGGTCTGTGAATTGCATCTTGAGTATGCTGAGTTTTTGGCTACTAACACTTATCAGTGAGTACATACCATGTGTGTTCTTTTGTGATTGGGTCACCTAACTCAGGATGATATTTTCTACATCCATCCATTTGCCTAAGGATTTCATGAAGTCATTGTTTTTAGTAGCTGAGTAGTACTCCATTGTGTAAATGTACCACATTTCTGTATCCATTCTTCTGTTGAAGGACATCTGGGTTCTTTCCAGCTTCTGGCTATTATAGAAAAGGCTGCTATGAACATAGTGGAGCATCTTTTGGGTATATGCTGAGGAGTATTATAGCTGGTTCTTCAGGTAGTAAGTACTATGTCCAATTTTCTGAGGAATCGAGACCCTGATTTCCAGATTGGTTGTACAAACTTGCAATTCCACCAAACAATCGAGGAGTGTTCCCCTTTCTTTACATCCTTACCAGCATCAGTTCTGCAGACTGTCATGTGTGCGAGTGCCACCTTTTGGTTGTTTCTTGTTACTGCGTGCTGTATCTTTTTCTTCCAGGTCTGAGTGTTACCACATCCTTCTTGTGTGTGAGCTTAACCTTCTGATTGGATCTTGATACTGCAGGCTGTATCTTTTTCTCCATTTGGTCTTTGTTGCTGGCTGTTTCTGTTCATAGATTCTGAGTCAAGTTACATCCATCTTCTGTGAGTGCAATCTTTTGGTTAGTTCTTGTTACTGTGGGCTGTATCTTTTTCTGTTCTTGGTTGGGTTTTGTTACTGGTTGCTCCTTTCTGTGTTTACTGATTCTAGATGATGCCACATCTTTCTGGGAACAAGCCTTTGAATTCTTCCATGGCATATTTTCAGTTATGACATAGATGTCCATGAGCCATAGCTATGGAGGGGTCAGGAGATGCCTTGAGTCTCCTTTTGGGTGCATATGGGCTCAGGGAGCAGAGGAGTCCACCTATCTGAGAACAGGCGTTGTATTTGTTCTGTAATGGGTTGCAGTTAGGGATAGATGTATCTGGGAACTGTGACTAAGGTGGGGTCAGGAGTGGTCCTGAGTCTCCATCTGTGGTGGATGTGGGCTCAGGGAGCTGAAAGATGCCAACCATGTGGTTCTTTTCTTGTGTGTGTGCACCACTTTCTGTTTGTTGATCATTTCTGAGTGATAGAAAAGGTGGTACTTGTGTTTTGGGTGTCTTATAGTGGTAATTTTCATGAGTGCGACTTTCTGGTTGTTTCTTGTTTGTGCTCAGTTGAGAGGGAAGGTTGTTGGTGGTTTTGTGTGTTGTGGTTGTGGTCCTTGTTACAAGATGACCTTGATGAGGCGATTTTGATGAAGTGACATTGAGTTTGATGGTCATATTATCATGAGACAGGCTAGGTCAACCACATTCTACAGGTTCCCTTCACAACAGAAGAGGCCAGAAAACTGGTTCCTGGCTTCACAGGGGAGCCAACCAGTAACCAATCAGTATTGATGCTCGCTTCCTTCTAACTCACACAGACTGGGATTCAGCATAGTTGAAGGTAAGAGGAGGCTCTTGGTCTACCATCAGGGTTTCCTTGAAGGTCTCAAGGTGGCAGCAGACAGTCCCAAATTTGGCCAGAGTGTATGACATTAGGCAGAGACAAAGTGAATACCCTACAGCTTTTTTAGTGAGGGTCATGGAGACATTTTGACAATACACCCCATGGATCCTGAATCACCAGAAACAAATGCGGCAGTCACTGTAGCTTTTATTACTCAGGCAGCATCAGATATTAAGAGAAAAGTCTAGAGGATTGAGAAGTAAGGGGAAAGTAGTCTGAGGGTCTTAGTGATAGTGGCAGAGAGAGTATTTAATAAAACAGAGAATGTAGAGGGGAAGCCGAAGGGAGGCCAGAAGCAACAGACTAGAGACCTTTCAAAGATCCTGTTGGCATTCATGGACAAACAGGAAGACTGTAGGAGAAGCCTAAAACAGATAGGTCCAGAAGAAGGAGATAAGGGCGGCACTGAAGATCAAAAATGCCCCCTCCCTAAACCCAGGGTAACCCTAAAATCACTTCCTGGTAACCACAGAAACAAAACAAAAACCCAGGACCACTTAGAGACCCTGAAAACATTTGAACTATGGAGCCTCTGCTAAGAAGCCCTTACTCTGCCAACTACAGGTGACTTCCTAAGACCTAGGGGACTCAGGGCCCTAGATTTAGCCAGTGGCCAATCTGTCAACAATTGCCAGAATCTCCCCACTCCCCTTGTTCACACATGAGTGCAGCAATGGCCTCCTGGTTAAAGATGATGCCAGAAGATCTTTTACCCCCCCTCTCTCCTTGAAGGCCCCAGGAAAACTTTTCAGCTGCCCGAACCAAACCCTAAATTTTTTTTGGGGGGGGTTTAATTTTGAGGTAAAAAAGGCCCCCAATGACAACACCCAAAAATTCGGATGGACAGAAAAAAGCGGGGGGGGGGGGTTTTGGTCGGGGGCCCCAAGAGGTAATATGGGGGGGGAGCCCCCCCTGGGGGGAAAAAAGTCCCCCCAGAAAGCGTTTTTACATCCCCTGACCGGGTTTTGTTGGGAGCTGAAAAAACACAAGAACACGCCCCCAAAAGTGTGCCCCTGCTACTGCTAAAAACCCTGGGGTTGGGGGGTGGGGGGGCCCCAAAGGGCCCCCCCCTGGGGGGGCAGAGGGGAAAAAAACCCCCAAACAAAAAGGGCCATAAAAAACCCCCAACCTTGGGGGCCCTTTTCCCCCCTTTTTAAAAATGGGAAAAAGGGAAAAACTTTCCCTTTTTAAGGTTGGGGGCCCAAAAAAAAACCCTTTTTAAAAGGGGGGGCCCCCTTTCCCATTTTTTTTAAAAAATTTTTCCCCAAGGGGAATTTTGAAACAGTAAAGGAAAAGGCCCCCCCAAAAAAAATTTTGGGCCCCCTTTTAAAAATTTTTTTTTTTTGCCCTTTTGGGCCCCCAAAGGAGATCTAAAAAAAACCCCCAAAAAAAAACCAAAAAGAAAAAAAAAGGGGTTTGGGTTTTCCCCCCTTGGGCCCAAAAAAAACCTTTTCCCCGGGGGTTTTAAAAGGGGAAAAAATTTAAAAAGTTTATGGAAAAAATTTTGACTAAAAAAAAAATTTGGGGGGGGGAGAAAAGGGGGCTTCGGAAACCCCGGGCCCATCACCCCACCCAGGGGGACCCCCGGGGGGGGGGGGATTTAGGGGGGCCCCCCCCAAAGGGGGGTAGTTTCCCCCCAATTTTGGGGAAAATAGTTTTAAAAATTTTTTCCCCGGGCCGAATGGACAAGGCAGGGGCAAGGCCGGGGGGGCCTCCCGGGAAAAAGGGGGCCCGGACCCTTTGGGGGAAAGGTTGGATTTCCGAGTTCCAAAGGGAAAACCGTTCAAATACGTTGGAAAGATCCCTTTTCCAGGGGGCGGGGGTTTTCCCGGCGGGCGGGAAACCCAAGTAAAAAAAAAATTTCCTTTTCCCCCAAAAGGGGTTTTTGTTTTCTGGGGTTTAGGGTCCCCCCAAAACCCCAAAAATTTTTTTTAAAGAAGCAAAGGGGGAAATTTTGGGGGGGAAAAGGGGAAATTCATTTGTTTCCGCCCCCGACCCAAAAAAAAAGTAAACCCCTCCCGGGGCCTTTTAACCCCCCCCTACCTTGGGTTTTTGGGGGGTGATGGGTTGTCTGTTTTCCCCTTTGAGAAAAGACTTTTTCCCCTTTTTGGGTTTGGGAACTCCCTTTTTTGGGGGTTTTTTTCCCCTTTTCCCCCAAAAAAAGGTTTTTAAAAAAAATCTCAGGGTGTCCAGTAGCCCCCCAAAATTTTTGGTTTAAACTTTGTGCTTTCCATAAAAGAGGTCAAAAACGGCACCCACCACTTTTCCCGGGGGAAATTTTGGGCCCCCTAAAAAAAAGAGATACTTGGGGGGGGCCCATTGTTTTTTGGGGATGAAAGCCCCCCCTTTTTCTACAGAGTTCAGTTGGATCCAGGGAAAAAATCCTTTTAAAAACGAAAAAGACCGTGGCCATCGGGGGGAAATTCAGTTTCAAACTCCCTCCTGCCCCCCCTTTTGGGGCCCCAAAAACATCCCCAAACCCACCAAAAGAATCCCCCCTTTAGTTTTCGGGGGGTTTCAGCAAGCCCCTTATTGGGCCCTTTTAGTCAAAAAAAGGGGAAGAAGGCCAAATTTAAGTTCGACTTCTTTTAAAAAACCCTGACCAAATTTTTTGAATTCAGATAAATTAAAAACGGAGCAACTTATTTCCAAATTGCCCCCCAGAAAATTGCCCTATTCCCCACCATAGGTTATTCCCCCAAATGATTATCCCCCACCACCTTTTTGTTAAAGGCCACAGTTTTTTTTCCCAAATTTTGATGCTGACACAATTACCACCTGCTTCTGCTTATTGAAAGTTTGTTTTTAAAAGAGATTTAAGGTTCCCCCCACCAAAAGGGGCCTCAAAAATGTAGCACTGTGTGTTGGGGGGGGCTAAATTAAGAATAAAGATCTATTTTGGGGGCATCAATCATCATGTCTGTGTTTTAAAGGACCCTTTTAAAAATTCCCTGGAACTACAAAATTAAAATTTGGGGGCCTAGCATGAAAGTCGGGAAAAAACTTTAAAAAAAAAAAAAAAAAAAAACTTTTTTAATCGGGTACCCAGAGGAGCTTTAAAAAAACACCCCAGACACAGAAAAAATGGGAAAAGGGGACTTATACACCCCTTTTGTCTCAATGCAAAACTTCTAGGCTTAGAAAAGATTTTTTAGGTAAAGCTCCGGACTGGCCCGGGTTTTGGGGATAGGGCAGAAATTATTAAATGAAAAAAAATACGATGAATAACTTACTTTTCAAAAAACCGTTAGAAGGTCAATTTGCGGGGTCACATCGGAAGTAAGCTGGTGAAGGCTTTTTAGTTTAATCCCGGCCAGATACGGAAAGAAAGATTCCAGTTTTTCAAGGCTTGACTGAGGCGGATTTCCCCCCCAAAAGTCTTAAAAAAACTTGATCAAAGTCAGTGATGCTGCCGGGGCGGGGTGGCGCACGCCTTTATCCCCCGAATTTGGGGGGCCCGGGCAGGGGGGATTTTGAGTTCGGGGCCAGCCGGGTCTAAGAGTGAGTTCCAGGTGGCCGGGGCTACACAGGAAACCCGCTTGAAAAAAAACAAAAAAAAAAAAAAAAAAAAAAAAAAAAAAAAAGTCAGGATGCTTTTTTACAAAAAATCTAGGGAGGAAATTAAAAAAATCAAAACCAAAATTGTTTTGGGTTTCCCTGGGGGTGACCAAAAGGGAGCTGGGGGTGGCAAAACTTTTTTAATCACTGGGTTTTTTTGTCCCCAGACTGGGTCAAGAATAAGAACGGGAGGGGATAGGATGGGGGAGATTTTTTCACTTATTTTACAAAAGGGCCCCAAAAACAAACCAATTTTGAATCTTTTTAGTAATGTTGGGGCCCCTTTGGGAAAAAACAGCAAAACTCCCCTTTTTTAAAGACCAATAGAGTAAGCTGGCAGTTTGGGGTTAAGAGGACAGACCCCCTAGTGGGGGGTGCAGATTTTGAGGTTTGAGAAGCTGAATCCAAAAAAATTAAAAATGACTGAATTAAAAATCATTTGGGGGATTTCAAACCACACTCTTATGACAAAAGATTTAAGAGGATTTCCCGAGGGGAAAGAAAAAACCCCCCAACAAATTGGAAGGGTGCCCCCAAAGGTTGGGGGTGTGGGGGAAAAAACACACGGAAAGAAAAAACCCCCTTTCCCCGGGGTTTTGGGGGGTCTTTTTCCCCGCCCTCATTTTAGGACCCTTTTCCCCCAAAAGCCTCCTTTTGGTTTTAACACAAATGCTGGCAAATCGGACAAAAACTCCTTTTCCGGGGTAAAAGTTTTTGGCCGGAAAACGTGTAAGACCAGCACGGGGGGAAAAAGCGTCAAATTGACATGATCCATTTAGGAAAACATTGACCCCGTATGAAACTACACGGTGATGGCTATTCTTCCTGTCGGACAAAAGTGGACTTAAGAACATAAAAATGGAGGCCACGACTTTAAATTTTTTTTGGTTAAGAAAAAATAGATAGATCCAGTTAAAACACAGTTCTTGAGTCGAAAAACAACAGCTTTAATCGAGCCCGAGGCAAGAAAACACAACCTTTAATCTGGTCTGGGCGGAAAAACACAACCTTTAATCCAGCCCTTTGAGACAAGGAGACCGTTTACGGCCACCCTTTCGCTGGGGGCCTATATAACACTCAGGAAGTTTTGTGTCTTTGCGTTTGCTCCCAAACCCTTTTTCTGGCATTAGAACGAAATTTTAGAATTCCAGATTACTGAAAAACCCCCTGGCTTTGAACCTCAAGGACTAAGTAAGAAGACTTAGCAATTATTATATTAGCTGGACCATCACCTGATTTTATTTAACATATCTTTTTTCAATTTACAAAAGAATTCATTCTGCCCTTTCCCCTACGGGATGTGGAATACAACACACTTTTTATTTTTTTTTTTATTTGATATTTTTTTATTTACATTTCAAATATTACCCCTTTTTATGTTTTCCCCCTGAAAACCCCATTGCATCCCCCCCCCCGGCCTCTATCGGGTCCCCCCTCCTCAAACACCCCCCTTCCCACCCTGCCCCCCCCCACACGGGGGTTTTGGAAACTCCCACAGAAACAAGAGCTGTCCCCCCGTGATGTCCAAAAAGGGCCCATCCTCTTTGCCACTATGGGGGTGGAGCCTGGGGGGCCCCCAGGTGTACTCTGGGGTTGGGGGTTTCCAGTCCAGGGGGGCCCGGGGGGTTTCTGGCCAGGGGACACTCTTGCTCGAATCTGGGGCGGGCAACCCCACTCAGCTCCTTCAGCCCTTTTTCTCCAACTCCCCCATAGGGCCCCAGCACTCAGTCAAGGTTTATCCTTTAGTATAGGAAGGCAAATGATTTGCTTGAGTTAATTTTATATCCAGGTACTTTGCTGAAGTTGTTTTTAGCTGTTCTATGGTGGATTTTTGGAGTCACTTAAGTATACTATAATATCACCTGCAAATAGTGATTTTTGATTTTTTCCCCTTTCCCCAAATTATATCCCTTTGACCCCCTTTTTTACTAATTGTTTTTAGCTAAAAATCTAAATTTTACTATATTGAAAAAGGTAAAAGAGAGAAGAGGGAGAGAGAGAGCATCCTTGTCTAGCCCCTGATTTTAGTGGGATTCTTAAAATTTCTCTCCATTTAGTTTGATGTTGGCTAGTAGTTTTCCCAAATTTTAGTGAGGGGCCCTTGAATTCCTAATCTTTCCAGCCCTTAACATGAAGGGATTTTTGAAGTTTTCAAATGCTTTCTCAGCATCTATTTTGAAATGATCATGTTTTTTTTTTTTTCCTTTGAGTTTGTTTATGTAGTGGATTGAGTTGAGGGGTTTTCCTAGATTAAACCCCCCCCTTTTTCATTCCTGGGATGAAGCCTACTTGTTCATCATGGATATTTTTTGGGAGTTTTTTTTTTTGGGGTTTTTCTTTTAATTTTTTTTGCTTTTCGGGAAGGGAATTTTTTGGTTGGGGAGTATTTTTTTTTTGTTTTTTTCAAATTTCCCAGAAGGGGGAAATTTTAAAATCCTAAAAGTTCCCCTTCTCCTTTTTTGGGGGATTGGGTAATGGCAGCTTTGGTATCAGGGGCCCTTTTGGTTTCATAGGGAAATTGTGTTGAAATTCTTTCTGCTTCTTTTTTGGGGAATCGTTTGAAGAGTATTGATATTAGGTCCCCTGGGGAAGGTCTGATAAATTTCGTTCTAAACCCAATCTGGTCCGGGGCTTTTTTTTGGTTGGAAAATTTTCAATGACTTTTTTGGGTTTTTTTATGGGTTTTGGGCTGTTTGGGTTTTTTTTTGGGGCAGGGGGAAAAAGCCCAAGTCAGCACAGAAGCCCACAAAAACACCAAAAAACCCCCAAAATGGGGGGGAAGTACAGCACATTTTAAATGAGAATGTTTAAAATTTTTTCCCAAATTCTTCCAAATTTGGGATAAAATAGCCCAAACTATTTACCATAGACCTAAGAGTCAATAAACACACAAACACAAAAAAAAGGGGAAGAGACGGGAGAGAGAGACCAACAAACACGAGAAAAAAAGGGGAGGGGGAGACAGGAGGGGGGCGACAAAAAAATAAAGAGGGGGGAGGCAAAGAGGGGATGGAGAGGCGGGAGGGAGAGGGAGAGGAGAGGGAGGGGGAGAGGGAGGGGAGGGGGAGAGGGAAAAGGGAGGGGAGAGGGAGAGGGGAGAGGGGGAGGGAGGGGGTGAGGGGGGGGGGAAAAGGGAGAGGGAGAGGGAGGGGAGGGGAGGGGAGGGGGGGGGGAGAGGGAGAGGGAAAAGGGAGAGGGAGAAAGCTTTAATAGTCAATATAGATCTGAAAATTTTTTTTTTTTTCTGTAAACAAATATTAAAAACTTAGAGGGGAAAATTGCATAGAAACAAGTTTCCAACATTAAAAGGGGCAATTTAAAAAAAAAATTTTTAAACAAAATTCTAAAGTGTACCCCCCCAAATTTTTTATCCTACTGATCAAGATAAATAACTTCTTTTTTCT
>JAJTUV010004155.1:0-30020 GCA_021653895.1 Mastomys natalensis | reverse complement strand
AGACCATAGAGATGGCCTTGAGGCATAGAGGTGCAGAAGGACCATAGAAAAAACCTACATTGGGGCCTAGAGGGGTTAGAAGCACATAGAGATCAATTTTAGTTAGGGAGAGAGAGTGCTAGAGAGGCCTAAGATGGCTTTTTGGGCAAAGGGGGCTTTTTAGGATCAAAAAATTGCCATAGTAGGGCCAAGGGAGGGCCTAGAGGGGGGATAGGTGTCCTGGGGCCCCTAGAGACAGTCATAGTGAGGGCCCTAGAGAGCACATAGAGAGGACAAAAGTCACGATGATAAAAAGGGGCACAGGGGGGCCAGATACCCCCAAGAGACGGTCCTATGTGCAAAAGGAGGCCTAGAGAGGAAAAGGGGAGGGCCCATAGTGGGGCATAGAGGGACAAGAGGGGCCATGGGGCCACCATACTGAAGCTTAGAGAAGGCTATGAGGGGAACCATTGATCTGCAATATGAAGGCCTAAAAGCCCCTAGTGGGACCATATGATGACATTGGGGCCCTAAGAGGGTGAGATGGGAATAAGAGACGCCCATGGTGAGGGCCAGAGAGGGCCTATAGACGACTATAGAGTGGTAATAGTGAGGGCCTAAAGGTGCCTAGAGAAGACCTGAGATTCCCCATAGTGAGGCCTAGATTTGTCCGAGATGTCTCTTTTGGGGTGGCCCTTTTGGGGCCCCTAGAGAGGGCCAAGTTTGGGAAAAAGAGGGGACCATAGTGATGGCCTAAGAGGTCCTAGATTGACGATAGAGACGGCCATTGTGGGGGCAGAGAAGCTCTAGATGGCCATAGAGATGTCTATTGAAGCCTATAGGGGCCTAGATGGCCCCATAGGATTGTACCATATGAGGGCCTAGAGAGGGCTGGGAAAAAAAACCATGGAACTCATAGTGATGTTCTAAAGAGCCCTTGGAGAGGCCATAAAGACAGACTAGTGAGGCCTATAGACGGCATAGAGATGACCATAAAAAGGGCCATTTTTGGCCAGAGGGGGCCTAAGAAGTCCTATAGAAGACCAAAAAATGCCCAGGTGCAGATATAGAGAGGGCCTAATGTGACCATAGAGAGGAAACCATAGAGGCAGGCCTTGTGAGGAGCTAGAACAAGCATAGTGGGACAAAGAGACCCATAATGAGGGCCTAGGGGGGCCTAATTTGACCATAGAAAAGGACTTTTTGGGGACCTGAGGGGCCAAATGGACCATAAGAGGGCCACAAGGGGGGCCGAGAGGGCTTAGATGGACCATAAGACGCCTTTTGTGAATGCCCAGTGAGTGCCTAGATCGACCCTAGAGAGGTCCTAGAGAGGCCCTTTGGAGACAATCATAGGGGGGGCTAGAGGGGGGGGCCTAGAGAGGACTTATTGGGCCCCTAAGAGTGCCGGGGCAGGGCCTAGGGGGGGCCCCTATAGGGGCCCCAAAAATGGCCTATGGAATCGTTAAAATTGCTGGAGGGGCCTATAGATTTTCAGTAGTGAGGGCCTAGAGGGTTGTGGGACCGTATAGACAATCTTATGAGGGCCTAGAGATGGAACCAAGAGATGGTCAAGGATGGTTGAGGAATCCTGGAGAGGCAAAGAGACAGCCATATGAGAGCCTATAGACGGCATAGAGGGACATAATTGGCCATATTTGAGCCAGAGAAGCCCTAGAGGAGTCTAGAGTACCAAAGATGGCATAGTGCGGTCATAGAGAGGCCTAATGCAACATAGAGGGAAGAAGGAGGGCCTAGAGGGGCCTTAAAGTCCCCTAGAGAGGACAAAAAGCGAAGACAGAGAGGACAGAAAGAAGCTGTAGCCAAAAAAACGCCATAGGATTGCCTAGATGGCTTAGAGAGGACCTAAACGACCATAGTGAGTGCAGGAGGGACTAGAGGACCTAAAAGGGCCTAGGGAGGCAAGGGGCGCAAAGCCAAGGACTGCCAAAAGTGAGTGCCTAGAGGGGCCCCTAAATGGGCATAGAGTGGCCATAGTGAGGTCCTAGAGAGGGCCTAAAGGGAAAAAGGGACAGCCATATGAGGGGTCTGAGAGGGCCTGTGGGTCATAGGATGGCCATATTGAGGCCAAAGGCCTATAGAGTATCATAGAGAAAACCATAGTGAGCGGAAAGATAGGCCCAGATAGGACCATAGAACCACAAAAGCACTAGAGACGGCCTAGGAAGGACAAAGAGATGGCCTAGTGAGGGCCTAGAGGGGCTTAGAGAGGAAGAAGACGCCATAAGGAGGCCAGAGGGCCTAGAGCGACCATAGAGACGACATAGTGAGGGCTAGGAGGGCCTAGAAGGACCAAACGGCCTAGTGAGGGCCTTAGAGGGGCTACAAAGACAATAGTGACGGCCATAGTGTGTGACTAGAGAGGACCTAGCCCGGACCATAAGATGCCATAGTGGGCCTGAGAGGCCTTAGATGGGACCTTTAGGGACGCCAAGGGAAGCCTAGTGAGGGTGATAGGGAACCTAGAGAATCTTATTTAAGACTTAGTTGGCCTAAGAGGACAATAGAGCGCCTATATGAATGCCTAGAGAAGGCCTAAATGGGACCCTCGAGACGGCCATGTGAGGGCCTAGAAGGGCGAGGTCAGTAATAGAGTCAGCTAAGAACGGCCCAAGAGGGCCAGAGGGACCATAGAGAGGCCATAATGAGACCAGAGAGTGCCTAAAGGGAAAAAGAGACAGCCATAGTGGTGTTGAGGGGCCTAGATGGGATCTTAGAGAGGCCTACTGAAGGCCTAGATAAGGCCCTAGAGATGTCTAGAGAAACTAGTGACGCATGATAGGCCTGATAAGACTAGAGATGACAATACAGAGTGATAGAGATGGCCTAGGAAACACAGAGCGGCCATAGTGGGGGGCCTAGAGGGGGCCAGACAGACCATAGAGACGCCATAGTGAGGGCCTAGGAGGGCCTAGAGAGAAACTATAGACGTCCTATGAGGCCTGAGAGGGGCTACAAGGCAATAGTGAAGGCCAAGTAAAGTGATTAGAGAGGGGCCTAGAAGGCCATAGAGATACCAAAATGAGGGCCTAGAGAATCTTAGATGGGACCATCGAGACAGCCTATTGAAGGCCTAGTGAGGGCCTAGATAGGACAAGTGTCGGTTATATTGGGGCTTAATAGGGCCAGAGAGGACCATAAAGAACCATAAAGAGAACTAAGAGGCCTATGGAGAAACCCTAGAGACTGCCATAGTGAGGGCAAAGAGTGGGGCCAAAAAGGACCATAGAGATGGCCCAGAAAGGGGTCTAGAGAGGCCTATAGAGGCCATAATGAAAACCCAAAGGGAGCGTATAGAGGGGGTAAGAGTCCTAAAGATGCCCATGAGAGACAGCCCAAAAAAAAGGGCCTAGAAAGGTCAAGATGAGCCCATATTGATTGCCATAGTGAGGGTCCTAGATGAGCCCATAGAAACTGCCATAATAAAAGGGCCTATAGAAGACCTAGGTAGAACCATAAAACGTGTTGGCCGGGGGAGGGTCTTAATTGGCCACGTCCCCAAAACCCCAAAGGCCCCTGACCCCCCCCTCTCAAACATTCAAATTTAAAAAACATAAGTCACCGTAAAACACGGGAGTGGTTTGGCCTAAGAGCCCCTCTTGAGATTTGCATATTAATGGGGCCGGGGAACATGGGAAATTTAACCCCTCCTCCCTAGTCCCGCCCCTTTTTCCCAAATATAAGGGAACTCCCCGGGCTTTTCGGGGGGGGGGCACCAGTCACAATTACACCAACAAAACTACTTCATGGAACCCCAGTCCGCGTGTTTTTTCTTGAGCCTACTTCTACGACCGTTACCATCACAACCAATTTGGTACCACGCAACTGGAAGTGCTCGGGACGGCAGGCCGCCGCTTCAGCCCCTCGGATTTTCCAACTCCGCCTTCCACTGCCACATCAGCCCCCAGGCCCAAATTTTGGAGTCCCAAGACCCCGTATTTTGCGGTCCCTTCTTGCCACCACGCGGGAGGCCGGGGGGCCGGGCCAGGCCCCCACCCGCATTTTGTCCCTTAGAGACGGCCAGGGTGGGGGGCAAAGAGTGGGCCCTAAAAAGGACCATAGAGATGGCCATAGTGAAGCCTATAGAAGACCTGGGATGGACCATAGAAAACAGCTAATATTGAAAGCCTGGAGAGGGCCCCGTGACCATCAGAGCCCGCAATGGTGAGGGCTAAGAATAGGGGCCTAGAGATGACCATAGAGTTAACCATAAAGATTTAACTAGTGAGGGCCTAGGGAGGACCATAGACATGGCCATAGTGGGGGCATAGTGTGGGCCAAATGGAGCCCATAGATTCGACCATAGTGAGGGCCTAGGGAGGGCTAGAGAGGCTATAGACATGGCCATAGTGAGGGCCTAAAGAGGGCCTAGGGAAGACCATTGAGACACCCCATCGTGAGGGACCTTAGAGGACCTAGTGAGGACCATAGGACTCCTGATTTTCGAGCATAGAGGGGGCCTAGAAAAGATCCTAGATATGGCCATAGTGAGTGCCTAGAGAGTGCCTAGATGGGGCCATAGAGAGGGTCATAGTGAGGGCCTAAAGAGGGCCTAGGGGAGGACCATAGAGACTGCCATAGTGAGAGTAAGAGGGGGTCTAGAGAGGAACATAGAGGATGGCGATATTTTTAAGGCGCTACAGAGTCCTGGATGGGGCCATAGAGGCGGCATAGTGAGGGGCTAAAGGGGAATATTGAGAGACCATAGAACCTTAATTTATTTAGTTTCAAAGGAGGCCTCGCACAGGAGAAAAAGATGGCCAAAGTACGGCCAAATAGAGGGGGGAACAGAGGACCAAAATGAAAAACAAAGAGAGGGCCTGACGGACAAGAGAGGTCAAAAAGGGGAAGGAAAAATAGAGCCAGCTCTAGTGGGGGCCCCTTTAGAGATGGTGTAGAAAAGGACAATAAGGATGGCCATAATTAAGGCCTTGAAAGGGCCTAGAGAGGATCATAGAGAAACCATAGTCTGAGGCCTCGAGAGGACCCAGATGGGACAGTAGATCCCGGCCATAGTGGGGACCTAGAAGGGTCAGATTGGGCACAGATTCACCATAGTGAGGTCATGAGAGAAGGCGAGTTTTGGACCATAGAGAGGGTTATAGTGAGGGCCTGAAAAGGCCTAGAAAGGACCAAAGAGACGGCCATAGTGAGGCCTAGAGATGGCCTACATGGGCCCCTTTAGGGACGCCCTAGGGGGGGGGCCTAAAGGGGGCTAGGATGGAGTTTTTTGGGTCCTAGGGGGAATCATAAGAAGCCAAATTGAAGGCCTAAAAAGAAAGCCAAAACCCCCAAAAGGGACCATAGTTGACATAGAAAAGGGCCTAAGAATCAAAGATAGGCCAAAGAACAACCATATTAAAGGGCCTAGAAGGGCCTAGAAAAAGGACAAATAGTAAACCAAGATGAGTGCTAAGATAGGGCCAAAAGAAACCCCATAAAATAAACATAGTGACTAAGATGACTAGTAGACCACAGAGACGATCAGATGAAGCAAAGAGGGCATAAAAAGGAAACCATAAGATGGCCATTGGGGGGGCTATAGGGGGGGCCTAAATGAGACCATAGAGAGGGCCATTTTGGGAAGCCTAGAAATTGCCTAGAGATGCAATAAAAGGGGGCCGGAAAAGGGGCTAAATAGGCCTAGAGAGAACCATAGAGTTACCAAAGACCAACTAGTGAGGCCTATGGTGCCTTTAAAGGGGGCCCCTAGTGAGGGCAATTAAGGGGTCCTAAAGAGGACCATACATTTGGGCTGTGAGGACTAGAAGGCCCCTAGAGAGGACATAGAGAAGGCCAAGTGAGGGCCAAAGGGGGATGGAGGGGGAACACAGAGGCCCCTAGGAGGGCCTATAAAAGCCCCAAAAAGAAAACCATAGAAAACTGCCGTGCGACATAGAGGGGACCTAGAGAGGACGATGATATGGCCACAGTGAGGCCAAAGAGAGAGCCTACAAAGGAGAAGAGACGCTATAGTGGGGGCCTAGAAGAGCCAGAGGCCCAAAGGGATGGCCATAGTGGGGGTCAAAGAGGGGATCAAATGAGATCATAGAGACGCAAAAGTTTGAGCATGGAGTGGCCTTGAGGCCCAAACAAGAGGGCCCCATATGAGGGTCTAGAAGGCTTAAAAGGGGCTAAGAGATGGCCATATGAGGCTTAGAAATGGCCTAGAGAGAATTATAGAGACTGGCCCATACTGCAGGCCCTAGAAGGAACAGGGAACCAAGAAAGGGCCTAGAGAGGACTAAAAAAGCCCATAATGTGACCATAAGAGGCTTAGACGGGGCCTAGAGAGGGCCTAGAGATACATAAAGGGGGAACACAAAACCCGACATAGTGAGGCCTAAGCAGCCTATAGGACCATAGAGGTGCAATACTTAGGGCCATGGGGAGTTTAGAGGGGACAAAAAAATACCACCCAAACAGAGGGCCTAGGAGGACCTAGGGAGGCCATAGAAAAGCCAAGTCAGGAAAAAAAAAGGGCCCTAGTGAGGACCAAAAAGAGGGGAAAAAGGACGTAAAATAAAGCCTGAGGGGACCACAGAGATGACAAAGAGACCCTCTTAGAGACACCTAGGGGGGACCAAAAAAAGGGGCCATAGAAAGGGGGAATAGATTGGGCCAAAAAGAACAAGAGACAGCCATAGTAGGGCCTAGTTTTGGGCCTAGAGAGACCATAGAGATGGCCATAGTGAATGGCCTAGAGGGTCCTAGAAGGACATCGAAACGCAATAGTGAGGTCCTATAGAGGCCTAGAGTGAACCATAGAGACTGCCTGATTCGAGAATAGAGGGGGACTAGAGAGGGACCATATAGATGTGCCATAGTGAGGGCCTAAGAGGTCTAGTTGGAGCCATAGTGACGCCAAGTAGTGCCTAGAACGGTCCTTGAGTGGACCATAGTGATGACCAATAGACGGCCTAGACGGGCCTAAAGAGGACCAGAAAGGGCCAGAGAGGACTGTAAATGGTCATAGAGAGTGCCTAAAGAAGGCCAGGGAAGAATATATCGAGAAGGCCACAGTGAGGGCCTAATAGAGGACATAGTGACGACCATAGATACTGACTGAGTTCGAGCATAGAGGGGCCTAAAAGAATCTTATATATGGCCATAGTGAGGGCCTAGAGAGGCCATGTTGGGCCATAGAAATGGCCATAATGTGGGCCTAGAGAGGGCCTAGGAGGACCATAGTTATAGCGATAGTGAGGGTCTAAGAAAACCATAGAGACAGCCATAGTGAGGGCCAAGATGATGGCCAGGAAAGGACCAGGGGATGGCCATAGTGAGTGCTTAGAGCGGGCATACATAGGGCCTAGAGAGATCCTAGAGTGACCATAAGACAGCCATAGTGAGGGCCAAGAGACAGCCTATAGAGGACCATTGAGACAGCCATAGTGAGGGCCAACAGATGGCCTAGAGAGGACCTTGGGATGGCCACAAGTGAGATGCATAGAGCGGGCATACAGAGGGCCTAGAGAGGTCCTAGAGAGGACCAAAGAGACAGCCATAGTGAAGGCCGAGAGACGGCCTATAGAGGACCATAGAGATGTCCATACTGCGGATATAGTGGTGGCCTAGAGAGGACCATAGAGATGGCCATAGTGATGGCCTAGAGAAGGCCTAGTGAAGACCATAGAGAATGCCAGAGTTCGAGCATTAAGGTGGCCTAGAAAGGACCATAGAGATGGCTATAGTCAGGGCCTAGAAGGGCCTAGATGGGGATCATAGAGATGTCATAGTGAGGGCCTCGAAAGGACCTAGAGGGGACCATAAGACGGCCATAGTACGGCCTAGAAAGAGCCTAGATGGGGCCATAGACACTTCCATAGTGAGGGCCTAGAGGGGGCCTAGAGAGGTCCCATAAACACTGCCACTCGTGTGGCCTAGAGAGACCATAGAAACGGCCCGTAGTAGTGGCCTAGAGAGCCTAAAGAGGACCATAATGACAACCATAGAGAGGGTCTAGTAGGGCCTAGAGACCGCCTAGAGATGTCAATAGAGAAGACCCTAGAGACAGCCATAGTGAAGGCCTAGAGACAGCCTATAGAGGACCATAGAGATGGACATAGTGAGGGCCTAGAGAGGACCATAGAGACTACCATAGAAAGGTCCATGATAGGTCTTAGAATGGACCTAGAGAAGTCCAAGAGAGAACCATAGAGATGGCAATAGTGACAGCCTAGAGAGGGCCTAGAGAGGACCATAGGTACTATGATAGTAAGGCTTAGAGAGGACTTAGTGAGACCGTAGAGACAGCCATATTGAGGGCATAGAAATATCTTAGCGAGGACCATAGAGACAGCCCATAGTGAGGTCCTAGAGACGCCTAGGCTGGACCATAGAGACGCCATAGTGAGGGCCTAGACAGATCCATGAGACGGACATAGTGAGGTCCTAGAGAGGACCTAGAGGGAAACATAGAGACGGCCATATTGAGGGTCTAGATGGGACGAGCGGGACCCATTGAGACGGCCATAATGTGAGCAAGAGAGGTTGTCAAGATGGGACCATAGAGACTGTCTTAGTGAGGGTCTAGAAAGATCCTAGAAAGGACCATAGAGGTCAAACCATGGTCAGAACTGGAGAGGTCCTACAGAGGACAGTATAGACAGAGCCCTAGTGAGGCCTAGAGACGGCCTAGAAATGACCATAGGGACAGCCGTAATGATGGCCTAGAGATAACCATAGAGAGGGCCTAGAGTGACCTAAATAAGACTTAGAGAGGGCCTAGAGAGTTCCTAGAGAGGACCATAGAGACAACCATGTTGAAGGCTATAATACAGCCTTGATAGGAACATAAATATGGCCATAGTCATGACTAGATGGTGGCCCTTGAAAGGACCACAGAGACGACCATAGAGAGGGCCTAGAAATGGCTTAGAGTAGGACCTAGATTGGTCCCTAGAGAGGACCATAGAAATGGCCAAAGTGAAGGCCTTGAGAGGGCCTAGAAAGAACCACAGAGACGTCCACAAATAGGGCCTAGGGAGCTCTTAGAGAGGGGCCATGAGAGATACTATATAGGACACTTAGAGACAGCCATAGTGAGGGCCTAGGGATGGCCTAGTAGAGGGACCATAGAGACGGCCATACTGACGGCCTAGATGTGGACTAGAAAGTACCATAGAGACGGCAATAGTGAGGCTTAGAAGGGCCTAGAGATCAACTAGAGAAGGCCATAGTAAGGACATAGAAGGGCCTAGGGAGGATCATAGTTACGGCAATAGTGAGTCCTAGAGCGAACCTAGAATGAGACCACAGAGATGTCCATAGTGAGGACATAGAGAGGGCCTAGAGGTGACAATAGAGATGCATAGTGAGAGCAACTGAGTCCTACATAGTGCCTAAAAGAACCAAAAGGGAAAACTGCCTTAGTGAGAGCCTAAGAGTGCCAGATGAGACTATAGAGAAGGCTATAGTGAGGGCCTAGAAGGTTGAGATGGGACATTAACACGGCCATAAGTGGGGACTAGAGAGGCCTAGAGAGGGCTATAGTTACAACCATAATGAGCATCAACAGAAATTAGACTAAAAAAGACCTTTATAGACAGACAGAGTGAGGTTTTAGAGAGGGCATGATGGAACCATCGATATGGCAATATTAACGGCCTAGAGAGGAAACTATAGAGGACTAAAGTGACAACCATAGTGAGTTCCTAGAGAGGACCATAGAGATGGCCTATTTGGGGCCAAGAGAGAGCCTACTTTGGGCCATAGAGATGGTCATACTGAAGGCATAGAGAGTCCCAAAGAGAAGCCCATAGAGAGTGCAAAAGTGATTTGCAAGAGAGGGCCTAGAGGGGACCATACAGATGGCCAGAGTAGGGCCAAGGGGGGCCTAAAGAGGACCATATTGATGTTTTATAGACAGGGATTAATGAGGGCCTAGAGAGGGTCTGTTAGGGCCTATAGAGGTCATTAAGAGGACCCTAGAGTTAGCCTAGAAAAGGGCCTGGATATGGCATAGAGAGGACCATAGGGCACCCAAAATAGTGTGGGCCTAGAGATGGTCTTGATGGGCCTAGAGAGGTCGTAGAGAGGACCATGGAGAAAGCCCTATTGGGGGCCCAAAGAACGGCCTTATAGAGGCCTATAGACGATCTTAGGGATGGCCAAAAATTAGGGCCTAGAGGGGTCCTAGAGAGGACCATAGATACGACAATAGAGAGGGCCTAGGGAGGGCTTAGAGAGGGCATAGAGAGACCCTAAGGGGACCATAGAAAACAGGAATAGTGGGGGCCCCAGTGAGAGCCTACAGAGGAAACCATTCATACGACCACAGAGAAGACCTGAGAGGACCTAGGAGTTTCTAGAGAAACCTAAATTACGCCTAGGAGAGCATATAGTGTTCCTAAGAGGACCATAGAGCGGGCCTAGTAAAGGGCCCTAGGAGAGCCATGGATGACCATCGGACCGCCAAAGTGAGTGCTAAAGAAGACCTATGAGGACCAAGAGACTACCATAAGTTTCAAGCACTGAGGGGAAACCCTTGAGGCCCCATAGAGACAGCACTAGTGGGGGCCAGAGATTGGCCTAGAGAGGACCATAAAATATGGCCAAAAGTGAGGGGGCCTAGAGGGGTCCTAGAGGGCCCATACAGAGCAACCTAAAGGGGGTTTAAAGAGAGGGCCTAGGATGTTCTAAGAGGAACATGGGGATGGTCATAGTGAGTGCTAAAAAGGGGCAAGAGAGGACAAATGATGACCAAGAGTGTGCCAGAGATGGCCTAGGAAGGACTATAGGGATGGCAAAAAGTGGGTGCCTAGAGGGGGCCTAGAGATGACCATAGATATGGCCATAGTGAGGACCTAGAGAGGGCCTAGAGAGGACCATAGAGAGGGCGATACTGAGGCTACGATAGAGCCTAGACTAAACAAAAGATATGATCATTATAAAGCACCTAGAAACGGCCCAAGGTAGGATCGTAGAGATGCAAGAGTAAAGTGCCCTATATTGGGCCTAGAGAGGACCATGGAAAACAGCCATTGTGAGGGCCTAGAAAGGAAAATAGACAGGACCATCAAGATGGCAAAATTTGGAGGGGCTAGAGAGGGCCTAGAGTGGACCATAGAGACACCAGAGTGTGTGCATGGGGGGAATTATTTTGGACCATAGAGTTTGGCCATAATAAAGGCCAAGAAAACCGCCTACATGGGGCCATCGATTTGGTCAATATGGGCCCTAGAGAGGCCTAAATAGGACCACAATGACACCCTAGTGAGAAGCCTAGATAGAGCTTAGAGGACCATGGAAGATGGCAAAAATAAGGGCCTAGAGAGGTTTCCAAACAAACCGAGGACTAATAAATGACAACCATAGTGAAGCCTACAGAGGGCCTAGCAAGGGCAAATAGGGCAGCCCAGAGAGGTCCTAGATAGGACCATAGAGACAAGCCCAAGTGAGGGCCTAGAAATGCATAGAGAGGACCATTGGGACCCCAAAATTTTGAGGGCCTAAGAGGGCCTAGAAAGGGCCTAGGGAGGTCTTAGAGAGGCCCATAGAGACACCCATAGGAGGGCCTGATAGGGCCTAGAGAGGATCATGGAGGGGGGGGCCATAGTGAGTACTAGAGAGTGCTAGAGGGACCATAGAGACTGCTAGAGTAAGGCCAGACAGAGCCCAAAAGGGAGGACCATATTGCTGACCATCGAGAAAGCCTAGGGAGGCCTAGATATGGCATAGGGGGAAACATAAGGAAGCCGTAGGGGAGGAACTAGAGAGAGTCTTGAAAGGGCCTAGGAGTCATAGAGGGGAAACCATAGAGAAAACCATAGTGAGACCCTAAGAAGGCCTATAGAGGACCATAGAGATGGCCATAGGAGGGCCTAGAGGGCCTAGAAAGGATCATAGAAAAACCATGGAGGCCCCTAAAAAGGGGCTTAGAGTGCGCCTAGAGAGGTCCTAGGAGACCAAGAGACGGTTATAGTGAGGACTAAAAAGGGCCTACAGAGGAACAGATTTTGACCATAGAGAGGTCGACAAGACCTAGAGATTTTTCCTAGAGAGAAACCAAATAGGACCCCAAAAGGAAAAGGGCCCAGAGATGTCCTAAAGAGCACCATAGAGATGGCCATAGTGGGCAAGAATTTCCTGAGAGGACCGTAGACATAAGCCATAGTGGGGGTCTAGAGAGAGCCAAAGGGGGGCCCATCCGACGGCCATAGTGATGCTATAGAGGGCCTACTGGGCCCCATGAAAACGAAAGTATAAGCATATAGGGACCCAGAGAGGACCATAGGACGCTCTGTGGGGCCTAGATATGGCATAGAGAGGACCATAGGGAAGGCCTAGTGAGGGCCTAGAGAGAGCCCTTGAAAGTGCTAGAGAGTTCATAGAGAGGCCCCATGGGAAAAAGCCATAGTGGGGGCCTAGAGAGGCCTATAGAGGACCATGAGATGGCCAAAAGGGAGCCTAGAGGGAGCCAAGAGTGGTCATGATAAAACCCAGGGAGAGCTCCTATAGAAGGCTAGAGTGCCCTAGAGGGCCCCTAGAGGGACCTAGAGCCCGGTTTATAGTGAGGGAAAAAAAAGGGCCTACGAGGACCAAAAGATATAAACCCATAGGAGGTCCTAGACAGGACCTGAGAGTTCATAGAGAAAACCATAGAGACTCCCCATAGTAAAGGCCTAGAGTTTGGCCTAAAAAAGCCCATAGAGATGCCATAGTGGCATGAATGTTCCTAGAGAGGAACATAGACGTTAGCCAAAAGTGGGGCCCTAGAGAGAGCCTAGGGAGGACCTTTCCAGACGGCCATAGTGAGTGCCATAGAGGACGTAGTGAGCCCCATAGAGACTGCCGGTTTGACCCTAGAGGGAGCCTAAAGGGGACCATAAAAAAAACAGCTCTAGTGAGGGTCTGGAGATGGCCAGAGAGGAAAATAAATAGGGCCCCAAGAGAGGGCCTAGAGGTGTCCTAGGGGAGAACGATAGAGACAAGCATATAGAGGGCCTAGACAGGGCCTAAAGAGGACCATAATGCTGACCATAGAGAGAACCTAGAGAGGGTATAGTAAGGCCAAGCGAGGTCCTTGAGAGGACCATAGAGACAGCCCTAGTGAGGGCCTAGATATTGCATAGAGAGGACCATAGGGAAGGCCATAGTAAGGGAATAGAATCTTGAAAGGGCCTAGAGAGTTCATAGAGAGGACCATAGAGAAAGCCATAGTGAGGGCCTAGAGGAGCCTAGAGAGGATCATAGATACAACCATGTAGAGCTCCTATAGAAGGCTTATAGTGCGCCTAGAGAGGTCCTAGAGAGGACCATAGAGACGGTTTATAGTGGGGGACTAGAAAGGTAGTACAGAGGACCACAGATATGACCATAGAGAAGGCCTAGACAGGACCTAGAGAGTTCATAGAGAGAACCATAGAGACAGCCATAGTGAAGGCCTAGAGATGGCCTAAAGAGCACCATAGAGATGGCCATAGTGTGGCATAGAATGTTCCTAGAGAGGAACATAGAGATTAGCCATAGTGAGGGCCTAGAGAGAGCCTAGGAGGACCTCCAGACAGCCATAATGAGTGCCTATAGAGTACCTAGTGAGGCCCATAGAGACTGCCAGAGTTTGAGCATAGAGGGAGCCTTGAGAGGACCATAGAGACAGCTCTAGTGAGGGTCAGGAGATGGCCTAGAGAGGACCATAGATATGGCCATAGAGAGGCCTAGAGGGATCCTACAGAGGACGATAGAGATGAACATAGAGAGGGCCTAGGTAGGGCTTAGAGAGGGCCTAGAGATGTGCTAGAGAGGAACAAAGAGATGGCCATAGTGTGGACTAAGATAGGGCATAGAGAGGACAATAGTGATGACCATAGAGAGCACCTAGAGATGACCTAGGGAGGAACATAGAGAAGGCAATAGTGAATGCCTAGATGGGACCTAGAGAGGACCATAGAGACTACCATAGTGACAGCCTAGAGAGGGCCTAGAGAAGGCCATAGAGATGGCTATATTTCGGGTCTATAAAGGGCATAGAGAGGACCATAGAGATGGCATAGTGAGTGCCTATAGAGGTCCTAGAGAGGACCATGAAGACTGCAATAGTGCGAGCATATTGGGGGCCTAGATTGAACCATAGAGATTGCCATAGTGAAGGCCTAGAGAGAGCCTAGATAGGACCATAGGGACTGCCATATAAGGGCCTAGAGAGGGCCTAGAGAGGACCATAAAACAGACATAGTGAGGGCCTAGAGGGGGCCTAGATAGAGCCTAGAGAGGACAATAGAAATGGCCACAGGAGAGCCTAGAGAGGACCATATATACGCCATAGTGAGGGCCTAGAGAGGGCCTAGAGGGACCATAGATATGACCATATTGAGGACCTAGAGAGAACCATCGAGATGGCCATAGTGAGGTCCTATAGAGGGCCTATAGAGAACTAAATATACGGCCAGAGTGTGAGCTTAGAGGGGGCCTAGAAAGGACAATAGAGATGGCCATAGTGAGGGCCTAGAAGGGGCTAGATGTGGCCATAGAGACAGCCATAGTGAGGGCCTAGAGAGAGATTTGAGAAGACCATAGAATCTGCCATAGTGAGTGCCTAGAGAGAGCCTTGAGAGGACCATGGAGATGGCCATAGAAAGGGCCTGTAGAGGGTCTACAGTGGACCACAATTACAACCAAAGAGAGGGCCTCGGGAGGGCTAGAGAGACCTTAGAGAGGACCATAGAGACATCCCTAGTGAGGGCCAAGAGACTGTTTAGAGAGGACAATAAGGACGGTCATAATGAGGGCCTAGAGAGGTCTTGAAAGGGCCTATATAGGTCTCAGAGAGGACCATAGATAAACCATAGTGACGGCCTAGAGAGGACCTAGATGCTACCATAGAGATGGTTATAGTTAGGGCCTAGGGAGGGTCTAGGGAGGACCATTGAGACGGCCATAGTGAGGGCCCAGAGAGGACATAGTGAAGACCATAGAGACTACCAGTGTTCGAACATTGAGGTGGCCTAGAGAGGACCATAGAGATGGCCGTAGTGAGGGCCTGGAGGGGGCCAGAGAGGACAATAGAGACGACGATAAAGAGGGCCTAGAGAGGGCTTAGAGAGGACTAGAGTGGTCCAAAGAGGACCAGAGAGACAGCCATAGTGACGGCCAAGAGAGTCATAGAGAGGACCATATAGATGATCATAGAGAGGGTCAAGAGAGTGCCTAGAGAGAGCCTAGCGAAGCCCTAATGAGGACCATTGGGACAGCCATAGTGAGGGCCTAGAGAGTTCCTAGAGTGTACCATAGAGAGGACAGTAGAAAGGGCATAGAGAGTGATTAGAGAGGGCCTAGATAGGACCCTAGAGACTACCATAATGACATCCATGGTGAGGGCCTACATAGGAACAAGGAAGGGCCTAGAGGTCTGAGAGTGGACCATCCAGATGGCCATAGTGACTGCCTAGAGGGCCCTAGATAGGACCAAAGAGAAGACAATAGCAGGGCCTAGAGACAGCCTAGGGAGGACCTAAAGACGGCCATAGTGAGGACCTAGAGAGGGCTGAGATGGACAATAGAGATGGTCATAATGAGGGCATAGAAAGGCCTAGATGGGACCATAGAGACTGCCATAGTGAGAGCCTAGATAGAACATAGAGAAGACCATAGAGACGGCCATAATGAGGGTCTAGAGAGGGCCTAGAGAGGACCATAGAGACGACCATAATGAGGGCCTAGAGAGGTCCTTGAGAAGATCATAAGTATAGCCATAGGGAAGGCTTAGAGATGGTTTAGAGGGACAATAGGGACGGTCATAGTTAGGACCTAAAGAGGTCTAGAGAGGGCTTAGGGATGTCCTAGAGAGGAGCATAGCAACAGCAATAGTGAGGGCCTAGAGACAGTCTCGAGAATACCATGAGATGGACCATAGTGAGAGCCTAGAGGGGCCTAGAAAGGACTATAGAGACATCCATAGTGAGGGCCTAGATAGGGACAAGAAAGGGCCTAGAGGTCCTAGAGAGGACCATCTAGATGGCCATAGTGAGGGCCTAGAGATGGAATAGATAGGACCATAAATATGGGCATAGTGAGGGCCTAGAGGATGCCTAGAGGGGACCGTAGAGACGGCCATAATGAGGGCCTAGAGGTGGCCTAAAGAGTACCATAGAGATAACATAGTGAGAGCCTAGAGAGGTCCTACAGAGGACCATAGATATGGCCATAGTGAGGGCAAAGAGAGAGCTTAGACAGGACCAAAGAGAGGACCATAGAGAGGGACTAGAGAAGCCTAGATAGGACCATAGAGATGGGCATAGTGAGGCCTAGAGAGTGCTTAGAGGGACTGTAGAGACGGCCATATTGTGAGTCTTGAGAGGCCTAGAGAGGAGCATCGAGACGGCCATAGTGAGGACCTAGAGAGGGCACAGAGAGTGTCTAGAGAGGTCCTAGAGAGGACCATAGAGACAGCCATAGTGAGGACTTAGATATGGCCTAGAGAGGACCATAGATATGGCAGTGAAGGCCTAGAGAGGACCTAGACAGGACCATAGAGAAGACCATAGAGAGGGCCTAGAGAGAACCCATAGGGGCCTAATATGTCAAGGACCATAGGCACAGCCCTAGTGAGGGCTTAGAGACGCATCATAGGGAGGCCATACAGAAAGCCATCATGAGGGCCTAGAGTGGCTAGAAGGTCAAGGACATGGCCATCATAGGTCAAAGGAGCTAAGAGCACACAATGCCATACGAGGCCTAGAGGGCCTAGGGAGGACCATAAACCATCATATGAGGCCTAGTAGGGCCTAGGGAGGTCCTAGAGTGGACCATAGTGAACCATGCCATAGGAGTAGCCTAGAAGGCTAAAGGCCTAAGATGACATAAGAGAAATAAGGCCATAGTAGGGCCTAGAGAGGGCCTAGAAGGACAAAAGGTCATAGAGATGGCCTAGAAAGGCCTAGAGGGACCATAGATCGGCGATAGTGAGGGCCTAGAGAGTGCCTAGATGGAACCACATTAGGCCATATTGAAGGCCTAGTGAGGGCCTAGAGAGGACCACAGAGATCGCCATAGTAGGGCCTAAATAAGACCATAGAGAAGGCCATAGTGAACACCTAGAGGGTGCCTAGAGAGGACCATATAGATGGCCACAGTGAGGCCTAGAGAGGGCCTGGATGTGACCAATGAGATGGCCATAGTGAGGGCCTAGATAGGGCCTAGTTGGGACCATAGAGATATCCATAGTGAGGGCATAGAGAGGGCCTAGAGACGATCATATAAACTGCAAGAATGCATGCATAAAGGTGGCCTATAGAGGACTATAGAGACAGCCATAGTGATGTCATAGGGAGCACCTAGAGAGGATCATAGGGACTGCCATAGTGAGGCCCTTGATAGGGCCTACAGTGGATGATATAGACGGATTTAGTTAGGGCCTAGAGGATGCCTGGAGAAGACAATTGAGACCGTCATAGTGAGGGCCTCGAGAGGGCTTAGGTGAGACCATAGAGATAGCCACAGTGAAGGCCTAGAGTGTATAGTTGGAACCATAAATGCTACCATAGAGAGGGCCTAGAAAAAGCCTAGAGTGGAACTGAGAGAGGCCATAGTGAATGCTATAGAGAGGGACTAGTGAGGACCATAGAGATGACCATATAGTGGTCATAGAGAGGGCCTAGAGAGGGCCTAGAGAAGAACTAGAGAGGACCGTAGAGACAGCCATAGTGAATGCCTGGGTTTGGCCTAGAAAGGACCATAGAAACTGCCATACTGAAGGCCTAGAGAGGGCCTAGAGTGGACCATAGAGACGGTCATAGTGATGGACTAGAGGGTGCCTAGAGAGGACCATGAATACGACCATAGTGAGGACCTAGATAGGGCCAAGATGTGACCATTGAGACAACCATAGTGAGGGTCTAGAGAGAGCCTAGAGAGGACCATAGGGTTTTCCATAGTGAGGGCTTATAGAGGGCCTAGAGAGGACCATATAGACTGCCTGAATGTGGGCATAGAGGGGCCCAAGAGAAGTCTCATAGAAATGCCATAGTGAGCACATAGACAGGTCTAGAGAGGACCATCGAGACACCATAGTGAGGACCCTAGATAGGTCCTAAGAGGACATAGAGACAGCCATAGGGGCCTAGAGGGTCATAGAGATACCATTGAGACTGTCAAATGAGGGACTCAAGAGGTCCTAGGTGGAACATAGAGATGGCCATAATGAAGGAGTAGAGAGACCTAAATAGAACCATAAAAACGATCACAGTGAGGGCCTAGAGAGGTCAAGAGAGGACCATAGAGACAGCCATAGTGAGGTCCCAGAGGGTTCTTAGAGAAGACCATTTATTCTGCCATGTGAGGGTCTCAAGAGGTCCTAGGTGGGACCATAGAGACATCCATAGTGAAGGAGTAGAGAGGGCCTAGATGGGACCATAAAAATAACCATAGAGAGGGACTTTAAAAGCTCATAGAGACAGCCGTAGTAGGGCCTAGAGACGGCCTAGAAAGGACCATAGAGACGGGCATAATGAGGGCTTAGAGGGGCCTAGAGTGGAACTAGAGAGGACCATGGAGACAGCCATAGTGAGTGCCTCAAAACTGCCTAGAGAGGATCATAGAGACGGCCATAGTGAATCCTAGAGAGGGTCTAGAGGGGAGCATATAGACGGCCATAGTGAGGGCCTAGAGAGGGCCTAGAGAGGACCATAAAGACTGCAAAAGTGAGGGCCTAGAGAGGAACTAGAGTGGACAACAGAGACAGCCATAGTGAGTGCCTGGAGACGGGCTAGATGAGCCTAGAGAGCTTCTATAGAGGACCATAGAGACGGTCAATAGTGAGAGAATAGGGAGGGCCTAGAAAGGACCATAGAGACAACACTACAGAGGGAATAGAGGGGGCCTAGAGAGCACCATAGTGATGGCCATAGTGAGGGCCTAGAGGGGGCATAGAGAAGACCATAGAGATGGGACTAGTCAGGTACTAGAGAGTGCCTAGAGAGGACCATAGATACGACCATGAGGGGACCTAGAGAAGGCCTAGATGTAACCATTCAGAGGGCCATAGTGAGTGCCTATAGAGGGCCAAGATTTGACCATTGATTTGGCCATAGTATGGGCCTAGAGAGGGACTAGATGGGACAATAGAGACGGGCATAGTGAGGGACTAGAGAAGGCCTAGAGAGGACCATAGAGACGCTCTGCATAGTGGACGGGCCATAGAGTAGAGTGCCTAGAGAGGACCATAGAGACAGCAATAGTGGGGGCCTAGAGAGGGCCAAGAGGGGAAACCATAGAGACAGCCATAGTGAGTGCCTAGAAAGGGCCTAGAATGGACCATAGAGACGGTCATAGTGAGGGCCTAGAGGTTGCCTAGAAAGGACCATAGATACGGCCATACTGAGGGCCTAGATAGGGCCAAGATGGAACCATAGAGACTGCCATAGTGAGGGCCAAAAGAGGGCCTAAATGTGACCATTGAGAGGACCTAAAAAGGGCCATAGTGACGGCTATAGAATGGATATAAAGAGGGCCCAGAGAAGGCCAAGAGAGGAACTAGAGAGGACAAGAAACAAAGCCATAGTGAGTGGCGGAGGTTGCCTAGAGAAGACCATTCAGATTGCCATAGAGAGGGCCTCAAGAAGGCCTAGGTAGGACCGTAAAGTCAACCATTGTGAAGGCCTATAGAGGGCATAGAGAAGACAATAGATCAGCCACAGTGAGGGCTATAGAGGAATAGAGAGGACCATAGACACGAAAATAGAGTGGGCATAGAGAGGGCCTAGAAAGGGCCAAGAGAGGAACTAGAGAGGACAAGACATAGTCATAGTGAGTGCCTTTAGAAGTCCTAGAGAGGACCATAGAAATGGCAATAATGAAGGCCTAAATAGGGCCTAGAGAGAACCATAGAGATGGCTGTAGTGAGGGCCTAGATAGGGCCAAGAGAGGACTATATAGCTTGCCATAGTGAAGGCCTAGATAGATTCTAGTGTGAACTATAGAGATGGCCAAAATGCATGCCTAGAGAGGGCCTAGAAAGACCATAGAGTAGGTCATAGTAGGGCCTAGAGGGTGCCTAGAGTGGGTCATATGTACGGCCATAGTGAGCATCTAGAGAGGGCCGAGATGGGAGCATAGAGATGGCCATAGTGAAGGCCTCTCGACGACCTAGGTGTGACCATAGACACAGACATAGTGAAGACCTAGAGAGGGCTTAGGTGGGACCATAAAGACGACCATAGTTAGGGTTTCGAGAGGGTCTAGAGAGGATCATAGTGACGACCATAAAGTGGGCATAGAGAGTTCCAAGAGCGATCCTAGAGAGAACTAGAGAGGAAGAGAGAGACAGCCATAGTGAGTGCCTAGAGGGTGACTAGAGCAGACCATTGAGATGGTCATAGCGAGGGCCTCGAGAGGACCTAGGTGGGACTATAGAGAGAGTCATAATGAGGGCATAGAGAGGGCCTAGATGGGACCATGAAGACGAACATAGTGAGGGCCTAGAGAGTGCCTAGATAAGATAATAGAGATGGTCATAGTGAGGGCAATAGAGAAGAACTAGAGAGGGCCATAGAGAAAACCATAGAGTGGGCAAAAGAGGGCCTAGAAAGTGCCAAGAGAGGAACTAGAGAGGACCAAAGAGACAGCCAAAGTAATGTCTGTTGACGGCCTAGAGAGGACCATAGAGACAGCCATAGTGAAGTCCTAGATAAGGCCTAGAGAGGATCATAGAGGTGGCCATAATGAGGACCTAGATAGGGACTAGGAGGACCATAGAGACAGCCAAAGTAAGTGCCTGTAGACGGCCTAGAGTGGACCATAGAGAAAACCATAGTGAAGGCATAGAAAGGGCCTAGAGAGGATCATAGAGACAGCCATAGTAAGGTCCTAGATAGGGCCTAGAGAGGATCATAGAGGTGGCCACAAAGAGGGCCTAGATTGGGCCTAGAGTGGACTATAGAGACGGCCATAGTGAGGGCCTGGAGGTTGCTTAGAGAAGACAATAGATAGGCCATACTGAGGGCCTAGAGATGGCCGAGATGGGATCATAGAGATGGCCATAGTGAGGACATAGATAGGGCCTAGTTGGTACCATACAGATTGCCATAGTGAAGGCCTAAATAGAGCCTGGTAAGACAACAGAGACAGTCATTCTGAGGGCCTATGGGGTGCCTAGAGAGGACAATTGATACGGCCATAGTGAGGGCCTAGAAAGGGATGAGCTGGGACCATATAGATGGCTTTATTGACGGCCTCAGAGGGCCTAGTTTCGACCATGGAGACAGTCATAGTGAGGACCTAGAGATTTCCTAGAGAGTACAATATATATGGCCATAGTGAGGGCATACAGAGGGTCTAGATGTGACCATTGAGACAGCCACAGTGAGGGCCTAGAGAGAGCCTAGACAGAACCATATATATTGCCAGAATCATGGCATAGACGGGGCTTAGAGAGGACCATAGATACAGCCATAGTGAGTGCCTACAGAGGACCTAGAAGTGACCATTGAGACTGGTCATAGTGAGTGCCTAGAGGGTGCCTAGAGAGGACAATAAATACTGCCATAGTGACGACGTAGATAAAGCCAAGATATGAACATTGAGACGGCCATAGTGAGGGTCTAAAGAGAGCCTAGAAAGGGACATATAATTGGCCATAGTGAGGGCCTAGAGAGGGCCTAGAGAGGACCATATAGACTGCCTGAATGCAGGCATAGAGGGTCCCTAGAGAGGTTCTTAGAAACAGCCATAGTGAGGACATAGAGAGCTCCCAGAGAGGACCACAGAGACTGACATAGTGAGGACCTAGATAGGGCCTAAAGAGGACCAGAGAGACGGCCATAGTGAGGGCCTAGAGGATGCATATTGAAGACCATTGAGATTGCCATAGTGAGGGCCTCGAGAGGTCCTATGTTGGACCACAGAGACAGCAATAGTGGAGGAGTAGAGAGGGCCTAGATAAGATCATAAAGACGACCATAGTAAGGGCCTAGAGAGGGCCATTAGAGGAACATAGAGACGACCATAGTAGGGGCAAGAGAGGACCTAGAGAGGAACATAGAGACGGCCATAGTGAGAGAATAAAGGCGACCTAGAGAGGACCATAGCAATGGTCATAGTGAAGTCCTAGAGAGGGCCTAAAGGGGACCATAGTGTCGACTATAGTTAGGGTCTAGAAAGGGCATAGAAAGCACCATATAGACTGCCAGAATGTGGGCATAAAGGGGGCCTAGATGGGACCATAAAAACGGCCAGATTGAGCGCCTACAGAGGGCCTAGATGTGACCATTGAGACAGACATAGTGAGGGCCTAGGAGAGCCTAGAAAGGACCATAGAGACGGCAAAAGTGAGGGCCTAGAGAGGTCCTAGAGGGGACTATATAGACTGCCAGAATGCGGGCACAGAGGGGGCCTAGAGAGGACCATGGAGACAGCCGTAGTGAGGGTATAAAGAGCGCATTGAGTGGACAATAGAGACAACCATAGTGAAGCCCTAGATACTGCCTACAGAGGACCATAGAGATAGCCATAGTGAGGGCCTAGAGGGTGCCTAGAGAAGACCACTGAGATGGCCATAGTGAGGGCCTCGAGAGGCTTGGTGGGACTATAGAGTCGGCCATATGAGGGCTTAGTAGTTCCTAGATAGGACCATAAAGACGACAATAGTGAGTGCCTAGAGAGGCCATAGAGAAGACAATAGAGATGGCAATAGTGTGGGCTATAGAGAGGGACTAGTGAGGACCATAGAGACGACCATAAAGTGGGCATAGAGAGGGCCAAGAGAGGAACTAGAGGACCATAGAGACAGCCATAGTGAGTCCTGGATATGGCCTAGAGAAGATCATAGAGACAGCAATAGTGAAGGCCTAGAGAGTGCCTAGAGAGGACCATTGAGACAACCATAGTGAAGGCATATAGAGGGCCTAGACAGGACAATAGAGATGACCATAATGAGGGCCTAGATAGGGCCTAGAGAGGACCATAGACCTGGCCATTGTTAGGGCCTAGATAGGGTCAAGAGTCTACTATAGAGACAGCCATAGTGAGGACCTAAGAGGGCCGTGATGGGATCATAGATATGGACATAGTGAGGACCTAGATAGGGCCTAGTTGGTACCAAAGATATGGCCATATTGAAGGCCTAGTGGGGGCCTAGAGAGGACCATAGAGACGGTCATAGTGAGTGCCTAGAGGGTGCCTAGAGAGGACCATAAATACTGTCATAGTGAGGACCTAGATAGAGCCAAGGTGTGACCATTGAGAAGACCATAGTGAGGGCCTAGAGAGAGCCTAAAAATGGCCATAGAATTGGCCATAGTGCGGGATTAGAGAGGGCCATTAGAGGAACACAGAGACAGCCATAGTAGGGCCTAGAGAGGACCTAGAGAGGAACATAGAGACAGCCATAGTGAGGGCCTAGAGAGGACCTAGAGAGGAACATAGAGACAGCCATAGTGATGGCCTAGAGAGGACCATAGAGACGGCCCATAGTGAAGTCCTAGAGAGGGCCTAAAAGGGACCATAGAGTCGACTATAGTGAGGGCCTAGCGGGGGCATAGAAAGCAACATATAGACTGCTAGAATGAGGGCATAGAGGGGCCTAGATGGGACCATAAAGACGGCCATAGTGAGGGCCTAGAGAGGGCCAAGATTTGACCATTGATACAGACATAGTGAGGCCTAGAGACAGCCTAGAAAGGACCATAGAGATGGCAAAAGTGAGGGCCTAGAGAAGTCCTAGATGGGACCATATAGACTGCCAGGATGCGGGCATAGAGTAGGCCTAGAGAGTACCATACAGACAGCTATAGTGGGGGCATAAAAAGCGCATTGGGCGGACAATAGAGAGAGCCATAGTGAAGCTTAGATATTGCCTACTGAAGACCATAGAGATGGCCATAGGTGTGCCTAGAGGGTGCCTAGAAAGACCATTGAGACGGCCATAGTGAGGGCCTTGAGAGGACCTAGGTGGGACCATAGAGATGGTCAAAGTGAGGGCTTAGAAGTTCCTAGATGGGACCATGAAGACGACCTATACTGAATGCCTAGAGAGGCCATAGAGAAGACAATAGAGATGGCCAAATTGAGGGCTATAGAGAGGGACTAGTGAGGACCATAAGACGACCATAAAGTGGGCATAGAGAGGGCCAAGGAAGAGGAAACTAGATAGGACCATAAGAGACAGCCATTATGGAGTCCCTGGAAGGCCTAGAAAGGTCATAGAGACACCATAGTGAAGGCCTAGAGAGGACCATAGTGAAGGCATAATAGGGCCAAGAGAGGACCATAAGCTGGCCATAGTGAGGGCCTAGATCGGGCCTAGAGTGGACTATAGAGACAGCTGTAGTGAGGGCCTGGTGTTGTTATTTAAAAACACAAAAAAGAGCGGCAGAGGGTTCCCCAAAGGAAATATTTATTTAGGGCAAGGAGAGAGCAGAGAGAGAGGTCGCGAAATGACCACGTGGAGGGGTGTGGGGAGAGGGATAGGGAAGGGGAGACAGGAACCTGCAGGCGAGGGGGTCACAGGGACAAGAGAGCAAGAAAGGCCAGACAGCCCATTTATAATAGTGGGCAGGGCTACCTGGCTGTTGCCAGGTAGCTGCAGGGAGGACATACCTGGCTGTTGCCATGTAACTGTGGAGGCAGTTTAACAGAATGCTAGCATACCTCCCTTCTTTTATTATAAAAAGAAAGGAAAAAAAGGGGGGGAGATAGAGGTGACGGCGCAGCAGGAATAGGGTCCTCGTGATGTCTGGCTACTTCCTGCTGGCACTGGTGATGACGTGTCTTTAGGGGGAACCTGGGGTGATGTTTGTGCTGTCCCAGGTCTGTGAAGCCATCCAGATAGGCCAGAAGAACAGGTCCAGTGGAAGCAGCTGTGTGTGTGACAGGAGATGGAGCATCTCAAGGTTGCTTTTCTGGAGATGTTTTGGATGCACCTGGACTTGACAAGATGTAGGGAATAAGATTAAGAACACTTAGGAGAAAAGCAATTTTTTCTAAGATGTACATTTGAAACCCAGAGGGATCCCACCCTTTGTTATAGTAAGTGGGACATTTAGGCAAATGTACTTATCTGAATGGCATTTCTTTGGTCCGTGAGAGGTAGATTTCAGGGGGTTTCCTTTAGCTTATAAGTTTATAAAAGAGATAACAGCATGAGTTTAACAACACGAGCAGTCTTTAAGATGAACCTTTGCTGGATCGTGTAGTGGAATGTTTAATAAAACAGTCAGGCAAGTTTCATAAGAACTCAGGTAATTTATTGGTGGCAACTGAGTTTAGATAATGAGGTAACAGATTACATCTGTGAAAGCTTAGCTGTCAATGTAGTCAGAAGTCTGAAAAAGAGTAAACAACAATCTACCAGTATATTTTTTTAAAAAATGACAAGTCCATAGCCAACAGTTTCCATGGTTCTATAGCCCTCTTGGGCGAAGTCAGTTTTGTTTTTAGGGGAGAAGATGCAGGGCTTTTTCTGTGAACGGATACACATGACATGAAAATGACTTACCTCAGTTTGACTTAGCTAAGTCATTGATAGGGTATCCAGTTTAGTTCACTGTTTCATTTGTATGCAGTCTAGGCTGTATCTTCTAGGAGTCCGGTGTTCAAGTCTTCTGAAACCATCTGGGGTCAACTGTTAGAGCTTTGGAATTCTGTCAGCTATAAACTCAGTTAGTATTAGCAGACTTCTGACAAAATTGAGAGCCATAAGATTGGTCTTAAGTAACTGAATAGAATTTTATAGCAGTAATTTCGGGGGTTGTATAGGCAGACAAAATCACACTTCTGCATTAACAAAGTGTCTGACTAGAACCAGAATAAGAAATCTGGATACAGTGGCAAATGGTATTGCTGACCGGTGCTGTGAATCAGGTCTGCAGGCCAGAGAGGCGGAAGGGTGGGACTTCTGCTATCGGCAGGAAGTCGCTTCCCAGTGTCGCTGGAGGGCAGCTCGCGTGAATAAGAAAAAAGCAACCATGTTCCATAATCACAGCAACTTTTAAGTAAATGGTTTTTTGTGGCAAAAGGCACCTCTAACACTCACTTTATAGGTCCCAGCCAGAGAGGGAGAGAGGGTCCCCAGTAGAAGACATAGAGCAGAGCTAAGAACCATGGAAGGGAGGAGGGAGCAAACACGGTCTCAGACCACCTGCTTTCCAGGCAAACTGACGGACTAAGTCCAAGAACTAAGCCCAGACAGCCGCAGATGATGGGGAGAGGAAGGGAAGAACGAGCGAATGGCTAACCCGTTGGGAGAGACACAGTATTACAGTTGGGAGCTGGTGCTCCTGATGCAGAGGGAACAGTCGGTCCAGGCCTGGCCTGGAGTCTTGAGAGGAGGGGGAAGTGTCTTGCCCACGGGAGCCGTCCTAGAGGGAACAGGGTTACCAGACAAAGACCCACCAGGCAAACTGGCAGACCGGGCTGTAGAGGAGGTGAAGGGGGGGAGGAGACAGCAGTGGACAAACTAACTGCTGCTTCTGGCAAACGAAGAGAACAAATTTCAGACAGCCGCAAATGACAGGGAGGAAGGGGAGAAACGTGCGACATAGTGAAGTCCTAGAGAGGGGCTAGATGGGATCAAAAAGATGACCATATTGAGGGCCTAGAGAGGGCCTAGAAAGGACCATAGAAACGGCCACAATGAGGGCTATAAATATGGACTAGTGAGGATCATAGAGACGAACATAGAGTGGGCATAGAGAGGGTCTAGAGGGGGACGACTAGAAAGCAAATAGAGAGGACCAGAGATCCGGCTATTGTGACTGCATCTAGACAGCCTAGAGAGGATCATAGAGATGGCCAGACTGAGACCTAAAAGTTGCCTAGCAAAAACCATTGAGACGGCTATAGTGAGGGCCTAGAGAGGGCTGAGATGGGACCATAGAGATGGCCATAGTGGTGGCCTAGATACGGCCTAGTTGGGACCATAGAGATGGCATAGTGAGGACTAGAGAGGCCCTAGAGGACCATATAGACTGCCTGAATGCAGCATAGAGGATCCTAGAGAGGTTCTTAGAAACAGCCATAGTGAGGACATAGAGAGCTCCTAGAGAGGACCACAGAGACTGCATAGTGAGGGCCTAGAGGATGCATATTAAAGACCATTGAGACTGCCATAGTGAGGGCCTCGAGAGGGCCTAGTTGGACCACAGAGACAGCAATAGTGGAGAGTAGAGAGGGCCTAGATGGGAACATAGAGACGTCATAGTGAGGACCTAAAGAGGGCACAGTGGAACCATAGAGACTGTGATAGTGATGGTCTAGACAGGGCCTAGAGAGGACCATGGAGACAGTAATAATTAGGCCTAGAGGATACAGAGAGGACCATAGACACGGCCATTTTGAGGCCTAGAAGAGACTTGGAAAGACCAAAGATATGGCCATATTGAACTCCTAGTGAGGGCCTAGTTGGAACCATAGACACGACCATAGTGAGTGCCTGGAAAGGGCCTAGAAAGGACCATAATGACGCCCATAGTGAGGGCTAAGAGAGGGCCTAGATAGGACCATAGCGACGGCCATAGTGAGTGCCTAAGAGTGCCTAGAAAGACCATAGAGACGGTAACAGTGAGTGCCTAGAGAATGCCTAGAAAGACCATGAAAGGTCATAGTGTGGGCCTAGAGGGTGCCTAGAGAGGACCATAGAGACAGCCATAGTGAGAGCCTAGATAGTGCCTTGATGGGAGCATAGAGATGGCCATAGGGAGGGCCTAGATAGGACCTAGTTGGGACCATAAAGACGGCCATACTGACTGCCTAGTAGGGCTGAAATGGGACCATAACTTTCGGCATAGTGAGGACATAGAGAGGGCTGATATAGGCCCTTAGAGACAGTCATAGTGAGGGGTTTGAAAGGGCCTAGAAAGCACCACTGAGACGGCCATAGTTAGGTCCTAGAGAAGGCCTAGATAGGACCATAGAAACAGCCATAGTGAGGGCCTAGAAAGGACCTAGATAAGTCTATAGAGATGGCCATGTTGAGTCCCTAAAGAGGCCTAGATAGAATCATAGAGACGACCATAGAGAGGGCCTAGAGAGAGCATAGATAATTCCTAGAGACCTTCATAGAGATTGCCCTAGTGAGGGCCTAGAGACGGCCTAGAGAGGACCATAGAGGATGGCCAGAGTGAGGGCCTAGAGATGGCATAAGAGATGGCCTAGAGAGGCACTAATGAGGACCATAGAGACAGCCATAGTGAGGGCCTAGATACAGACTTAGAGGGGACCCTAGAGATGGCCATAGTGAGGGCCTGGAGTGGGCCTAGAGAGCACCATAGATACAGCCATAGTGAACTCCTAGATTGGGACCATAGATACGGCAAATTGAGGAACTAGAAAGAGTGAAATGGGACCATATTGACTGCCATAGAGAGGGCCTAGAGATGGCTGAGATGGGACCATAGAGGCTGTCATAGTGAGGGCCTAAAAAGAGCCTAGATGGGATCAAAGTGATTGCAATAGTGAGGGCCTAGAATGGGACCTAGAGAAAAACCATAGAGACGGCCATAGTGAGGGCCTATAGAGAGCCTAGATGGGACCATAGAGACTTCCATAGTGAGGGCCTAGAGATGGCCTAGAGAGTACCATAGAGATGGCCATAGTGAGGGCCTAGTGACGGTCTAGTAGAACCATAGAGCGACATAATAAGGGCCTAGATTGGACTAGATAGGTATATAGAGTACAAGAGACAGCATAGTGAGGGCCTAGAGACGGCTTAGAGAGGACCATATGGACCCCATAGTGAGTGTCTAGAGAGGGCCTAGACTGCCTAGGTAGTTCCTATAGAGGACAATATAGACATCAATAATGAGGGCCTAGAGACAGCCTAGGGAGGACCATAGAGTTGGCCATAGTGAGGGCCTAGAGGGGCATAGATAGGACCATGTAGACGACCATAGAGAGGGCTGTCGAGGTCCTAGAGAGACCATCGAGTCGGCTATAGTGAGTTCCATAGAAGGCTTAGATAGGAGCATAGAGATGATCATAGATATGGCCTAGTGAGGGCCTAGAGAAGACCATTGAGATCACGATTGGTAGGGCCTAGAGTGGGCCTAGAGAGGATCGTAGAGGCCTAAGAGGCCATATTGAGGGCCTAGAGGGGTCCTAGAGCCACCATCGAGACTCCAGAGTGAGAGCCTAGAGAGGGCCTAGAGAGGACCTATAGACGGCCCTAATGAGGGCCAAGATGTGACCATAGAGACGGCTACACTGAGGGACTAGGAAGGCCGAGATGGGACCAAATTGACGGGCCATAGTGAGGTTCTAGAAAGGGCCTAGATGGGACCATGTACACTGCCATAGTAAAGGCCTAGATAGAGGGCCTAGAGAGGACAATAGACACGGCCATAGTGAGTGCTTAGAGAGGGCCCAGAGAGGACCATAGAGACAGCCATAGTGAGTTCCTAGAGAGGGCCTTGATGGTACCATAAAGACGGCCATATTGAATGCCTAGAGAGGGCCTAGAGAAACCTCAGAGACTCCATGGTGAGGGCAAAGAGAGGGCCTAGAGAGGGACATAGAGATGACCATAGATAGCGACTAGAGAGGGCCTAGGAAGGACCATAGTTACAGCCATAGTGAGGGCAAAGAGTGGCCCTAGTAAGGACTATAGAGACGGTCATAGTTAGGGACTAGAGAGGACCTAGATGGAACACTAGAGTGGCCATATTGAAGGCCTAGAGAGTGTCTAGAAAGGACTATAGAGAAGGCCATGTTGAGGATTAAGATAAGGCCTAGAGAGAACCATAGAGTTGAGAATAGAGAACAAGTAGATAAGACCTGGGAGGAACATAGAGACGGCCATAGTGAGGGCATAGAGTGGGCCTAGAGAGGACCATAGAAATGACCATAGTGAGGGCCTTGAGAAGACCTAGAGAAGACTATAGAAATGGCCACAGTGAGAGCCTAGGGAGATCTTAGTGCTGACCATCCAGACGGCCATAGTGATTGCATGTAGAGGATCTAGTGAGGACCATAGAGACTTTCTGAGTTGGAGCACAGAGGGGGCCTAGAAAGGACCATAGAGACTGACATAGTGAGTGCCATAGGGACCATAGAGATGGCCATATTAAGGGCATAGAGAGAGCCTAAAA
>JAJTUV010004154.1:0-25637 GCA_021653895.1 Mastomys natalensis | reverse complement strand
ATAATTGCATAAGTTTTGAAATAATTAATGAGTCATACAAAAAGAAATGGACTAATTGGGATACATAAAACTAAAAACATTGCAATGTAGAAAAGTGAACTATTAAAATTTAGTTTAAAAATTATATTTGATATCTATGTTATCTGTATTTATACATATAGTTTCATGAATACACTTACATAAATCAATTGTACAAGTGTTTGATAAAGCTTAGGATGAACTTTATCTGTGAGTCACAAAGAATAAACACACTCATAGAAAATTAATGAGTTTAATATTTAAAGTAAAGCTCTACTTTAGTCACAGAATTGAAGTAGAATTTGAGGTCTCCCTTGCAGAAAAGAAATTGAGAATTATATAATAAGAAGATTTTTTTTCTTTCCTAGATAATCAATTTACAGTTTATCTCAGTGTCACAGTTTCCAGAGTTAGAAATCCAATCTTATAGAAAATGATATGTCTTCAAAATTTTTATCATGATTATTAGTTCAGATAATAGTTTGTAATTATCTTGTCTTTACAGTAATTAGGAGCTTGAAAGTCCAACTCTTTTCATTCGGAATCCAGGAGTTTGAAAGAAGCATAGTACAAGGGAGGAATATGATACAAATGTCTAGTCCAGCTTGGTTTATAAACATGTAAACTATAAAGCCACTTATGTGACTATAGGAAAAGAGTTCTAGGAAACCAAAAAAGCTAGGCATCTCTACTTTAGTGAAATATTAAAATTAAGTAATTATGATGATGATGGAAGATGATTGAATCTCAAAATAATATGTGTCAACTCTGTTTTGAGCATCATACTAATCACTTGTACTAATTTTCTTCCTGAATACTACTCATAAGCCAGGAGAGGAGCTCTGATCAGCTTTCATGGTAAAAGTGAAAAATTGAATCCTAGGTACATCCTATTACTTTTTAAAATAGACCTTTAACCTTTCCACCATGTCAAGATAAACCAAACAACAACAAAAAGTGCCTAACTATCTAAAAATATGAGACTGGCATCTGAGAAACTTAAATTTCATTATTACATTCATCCTATATATCTTAGTCTCTAAAACTATCACAAATTGTTCTCACTTATAACTTATTAATAATATAGAACTTATAACAGTCTAAAACCATTAATAAGATACTGTACTTGCTATAATTCACTATTCTGTATTATACACTGAAGTCTTGATAAATATTTCCCCAAACTGATGATAAATTCTCAAATACATTAGTACAAAACTTGCAGTATTGATAACCCTTCATTCTAGGGATATAATTGAATTCAGGAGATATTGTCCAGAAAGGATGATGAAAAAACCCTTGGCATCTGAGAAAAATACTTGTAGTATCACAGAAAAGGTCATCACGGTCAGTCAGTAAACAAATTCTGACACAGGGATGGATTCAGTGTGTGACATATAATATTGATGCCTTGGTCATGAGAAATTACTGTTATAAAATTAACTTCTCTTTGTGAATTAAGTACCAGTATTTCTTTTTTTTTTTTTTGAAATTTACAATATTTTATTAAAAGCTGTTAAAAATCCATATTTCAATTAATAAGAGTCAGATTAAAGGAGGAAATTCTAGAAGCATCTGTATCACCAAAGATAAACCAAGAAGCAATCAACAACTAAAGCAGACAAATAAAAAATCAGCAAATCAAAAAATTTAAAAAGCATTCAAACAGAATAAAATGAAAAGAAACAAACAAGCAAAATACCAAGGGTCAGATATACTTATACAAGAATTCTACAGAGCCTTCAAACAAGCAATACTTTTTGAGTTATGTTTAAAAAAAATCAGAACCATAATAAGCTCCTTCACAAAGCAAATAATATTGAAATAGTGAAATCAAGTGTAAACCCAACAAAATATGTAAATTATAGTCCAGTATCCCTTATGAGTATACATACAAAAATTCTCAATGAAGTAGTTACAAACTGAATACAAGAGATATAAAAAAATAATATTCCATGAATAACTGAATAAATGTATTTTTTTTTTTTTTTAGAAGACCATACTCCATATACAGGCTGCATGTTTTGGGATAGCCCCCACTCCAGATGTTTGAGACCTACATGAAAACCAAGCTGCACATTTACAACATATGTGCAGGGAGGCCTAGGTCCAGCCCATGGAGGTAGATCTGTGTAGACTAGGTATGCTCCACGGTTGGTGATTCAGTCTCTGAGAGCTCCACGGGTTCAGGTTGGTTTACTCTGTTGATCTTCCTGTGCAGTTCCTATCTCCTTAGGGCCCACAATCCTTCCGCCTATTCTTCTATGAGAGTCCTCAAGCTCCATCCACTGTTTGGCTCTGGATGTCTGTATCTGTCTGAGTCAGCTGCTGGTTAGAGCCTCTCAGACGACAGCTTGCCCCTGTCTGTTCTCAGGCTGGAGGTTTAGATCCTGGGAGCTCTGGTTGAATCTTTTGATACTCATTCTAAAAAGGACAAAAACACCCTCACTTTGGTCTTCCTCCTTCTTCTTGAGTTTCATGAGGTTTATGCATTGCATCTTAGGTATTGTGTGTTTTGGGCTAATATCCGCCTATCAGTGAGTGCATACCATATGTGTTCTTTTGTGATTGGGTCATCTCACTCAGGATGATATTTTCTAGCTCCATCCATTTGCCTAAGAATTTCATGAGCTCATTATTTTAATAGCTGAGTAGTACTCCATTGTGTAAATGTACCACATTTTCTGTATCCATTCTTCTGTTGAAGGACATCTGGGTTCTTTCCAGCTTCTGGCTATTATAAATAAGGCCACTATAAACATAGTGGAGCATGCGGGCCTGTTGCATGTTGAAATATCTTCTGGGTATATACCCAGGAGGGGTTATAGCTGGGGAAGGAGATCTCAGAAGATGGAAAGATCTCCCATGCTCATGGATTGGAAGGATTAATATAGTAAAAAATGGCTATCTTGCCAAAAGCAATCTACAGATTTAATGCAATCCCTATCAAAATTCCCACTCAATTCTTTACAGAGATAGAAGAGCAATCTTAAAATTCATTTGGAATAACAAAAAAAACCCAGGATAGCGAAAACTACACTCAAAAATAAAAGAAATTCTGGGGGAATCTCCATCCCCGATTTCAAGCTGTACTACAAAGCAATAGGGATAAAAACGGCATAGTATTGGAACATAGACAGTCAGGAGGATCAATGGAATAGAATAGAAGACCCAGAAATTAACCCCCATACCTATGGTCACTTGATCTTCGACAAAGGAGCTCAAACTATCCAGTGGAAAAAAGACAGCATTTTCAACAAATGGTGCTGGTCCAACTGGAGGTCAACTTGTAGAAGAATGCAAATTGATCCATACTTATCTCCTTGTACAAAGCTCAATTCCAAGTGGATCAAGGACCTCCACATAAAACCAGCTACACTGAAACTAATAGAAGAGAAAATAGGGAAAAGCCTTGATCACATGGGCACAGGGGAAAAGTTCCTGAACAGAACACCAATGGCGTATGCTCTAAAATCAAGAATTGACAAATGGGATCTCATAAAACTGCAAAGCTTCTGTAAAGCAAAGGAATACGGTCAACAGGACAAAGCGGGAACCAACAGATTGGGAAAAGATCTTCACCAACCTTACATCTGATAGAGGGCTAATATCCAAGGTATACAAAGAACTGAAGAAAACTAGATTCCAGACCATCAAATAACCCTATTAAAAAATGGGGTAGTAGAGTTGAACAAAGAACTCTCAACTGAGGAAACTCGAATGATTGAGAAGCATCTAAAGAAGTGTTCAGCATCCCTAGTCATCAGGGAAATGCAAATGAAAACAACACTGAGATTCCACCTCACACCAGTCAGATTGGCTAAGATCCAAAACACAGGTGACAGCAGATGTTGGCGAGGATGTGGAGAAAGAGGAACACTCCTCCATTGTTGATGGGATTGCAAGCTGGTACAACACTATGGAAAGCAGTCTGGCGATACCTCAGTACCAGTATTTCTAATTTTATTATAAAAGGTCACAAATGATTAGCAAATTAAAACAATGTATGCTGCTATAGAGCACTGATGCAATGAAAGCCCAGGTAGACTTAAAATTTAGAGAAAACACACAATTTCAGTAACTTTAGACCTATTTTTTTTTCTCCATGGTGTTCTAGGAAGTCCATTTCAGCCACATGAGGCTGATTGCAGTTGCAATACTCCTTGCCTCATAAAATTCCAGCAACATACGCAATAACTTTCTCACAACAGAAATTCCAATAACCTTACAATTAAAAACACTATCTTCTTCCTTACTATTTGGCTATATCTCTTTCTTTAATTCTTAAATTGAAAGATTTATGTGATTTTATCCTGTCATTTTTAAAAGTCCAAATAAATATCCCTATTTAAAGATTCATCCTAAATGTAACTACAGTTATTGCAGGAATTAAATTCCTAAGCACATTTCTTACAGAGTAAATATATTAAAGTTTCAATTAACAGTCAGAATATTGCTATAATGGGAAAATTAAATTATCCTTGTCAGTTTTTGTGATAATAAATAAAAGTTAAAATTTTTTAACAATTGGGTTTGAAAAAAACATTGTCATCATGTCAAAAACAATAAGACATGGTTTGTTTCTTGTTATATATGAATGATCTTGGTACTAGGATTCCTATTAACTTACATAATTTAATATAATGAAAACTAAGTTTCACTCATTTTATAGTAATGACATAAGAAGTCAAGACCCAAGACATTTACCAAATGCACTGGTAGATACCACAGATGATTGGATTAGATCAGAATAAATGAAAACTCTTCTTTAAAGCATGATGATATTTTCAGCTTTGAGTTCAACGGAAGCCAAAGCTATGCTAACAAATCACAAAATGTTTATATGACGTGTCTAACTTTGAAAGCTAGGAAGGATTCAGTGAAAAACACAAAGGTCTATGTATACTGTTTTATATGTTGGGTTAGGTTAATATCATTCTCTGTCATAGACCTAGAAAAACAGAGTGGAAACTACACATACAAAAGAATATCATACATATAAAAGAATGTTTGATTACATTCATTTTATCATTATATTCTTCCATCTCTGCCTCTTGTCCCCTCCTCATTTGACACTGTTCCAATGAGTAAAATAAAAGTCTGAAAATGTCGTTTTATGTATCACAAATATTTGTTTGGAGAGAACAAATGGCAGTATCTCTCTTTAATATTAATTATTCTTTAATCAAATGTTTCATTTTGGGCATCACTTACGTGTGCTATGATATCATCTGTGAATTGTGTTCTCTTGACTTCTTCTTTGCAATTTGTAGCTTGTTCACCTCCAGTTGTTGTCTTATTGATCTAGCCAGTATTCAATTATCAAGTATTATATTTAATAGCTAGGTAAGAGTGGGCAGTCCTGACTTGTCCCCTGATCTTAGTGGGATTTCTCTAAGTTTTTCTCCATTCAATTTGATGGTGGCTATTGGCTTGCTGTATATTTCTTTTTATTATGTTTAGGTATGGGCCTTTTTTTTTTTTTTTTTTTTTTTTTTTTTTTTTGGTTTTTTCGAGACAGGGTTTCTCTGTGTAGCCCGGGCTGTCCTGGAACTCACTCTGTAGACCAGGCTGGCCTCGAACTCAGAAATCGCCTGCTTCTGCCTCCCAAGTGCTGGGATTAAAGGCGTGCGCCACCACTGCCCGGCTTTTTCTTTTCTTTTTTTTTTTTTGTTTTGTTTTGTTTTGTTTTTGTTTTTGTTTTTGTTTTTGTTTTTGTTTTTTAGGTATGGCCCTTGAATCCCTGATCTCTCCAACACTTTTAACATGAAGAGGTATTTGATTTTGTCAAATGCTTTTTTATCTAGTGAGATAATCACCAAATTATTTCTTTCACTTTGTTTATATAGTGGATTATATTGATAGATTTTTATATATTGAACCATTCCTGCATCCATAGCATGAAGCCTACTTGATTATGGTGAAAGATGTTTTTGATGTGTTCCTGGATTTGATTTCTGAGAATTTTATTTAGTCTTGTTGTGTCAATGTCAATGTCATAAGTGAAAGGTTCCTGAAGTTCCATTTCTTTGTTGTGTCTGGAACAATTACAGCTGTTAGTTAAACAACTTCAGTAAAAATATATATAAAATCAGATATAAATCAACTCAAATGGATTCATATCCTTCTTTTATACAAATGATAATTGAACAGACAAAGAAATTAATGAAATAACACCTTTCATAATAAGTATAAAATATATAATATCTTGGTATAACTATAATCAAAGATCCATATGAAAAGAACTTCAAGTCCCTAGAGAAATAAACTAAAGAAGATATCAGAAGATGGAAAGATCTCTCTTGCTCATGGATAAGAATCTATGAAAAAATCGCTTCTTGACCTTTTGGCTAAGATCAAGTGAAGAATCTATGAAAATAGATAAAAATGGCCATTGTACCAAAAGCAATTCACAGATCAATGCCACCCCTGTAAAAATTACAATGCAATTTTTACAGAACTAGAAAGATTAATTCTTAACTACATATGGAAAGGCAAAACATCAAGAATAGCAAAAACAATCCTGAACACCCAAAGAACATCTGGAAAAATCAGCATCCCTTATCTTAAGCTGTACTACAGAGCAACAGAGATTAAAAAAAATAAATGTTTGCTATTGGTACAGAAACAGACAGATGATCAATGTAATTGAATCAAAGACCCACAAATAAAGACACACATCTATGAACACTTGATTTTTAACAAAGAAGACAAAAGCATACAATGGATAAAAGAAAGCACCTTCAAAAAAATGGTGCTGGTTTTACTGTATGTCTGCATGTAGAAGAATGCAAATAGATCCATATTTATCACCCTGGACAAAACATAAGTCCAAGTGGATCAAGGATCTCAACATAAAACTGGATACATTAAGTCTTATAGAAGAGAAAGTGGGAAATAACCTTGAATGCACTGAAACTGGAGTCAATTTCCTGAATATGACACCAATGGCTCAGTCTTGGCATGAGTTATTGATAAATGAAACTTCTTGAAACTGAAAAGTTTCTATAAGGAAAAGCACACTGTCAATAGGACAAAATGGCAGCCCTTACATCAGACACAGGGCTAATATAAGAAATATATAAAGAACTCAAGGAGTTACACTCTAACAAATGAAATAAGCCAAATAAAAACGTGGTGCAGAACTAAAGAGAGTATTTTCAGTAGAGAAATCTCTAATATCTTAGAAAGACTTATATGTTCTTAATTCTTAGTCATCACCAAATGCAAATCAAAAGGACTCTGAGATTCCACCTTACACCAATCAAAATGGCTAAGTTCAAAAACTCAGTGAACACCACCTCCTGGTGAGAATATGGAGAAAAGAACACTCCTTCATTGATGGTAGTATTGCAAACAGGTACAAGCACTCTGGAAATCAATCTGGTGGTTCCTCATAAAATTGGAAATAGTTCTACCTGAAGACCAAACTATACCACTCCTGGGCATATACCAAAAAGATGATCTACCATACCATAAGTACATATGCTCCACTATGTTCATAGCAGCCTTATTTATAATAGCCAGAAACTGGAAACAACCCGGATATCCCTCTATGGAAAAATGGATACAGAAAATCTGGTTCGTTTTCTTTTAAAATACTATTAAGCTATTAAAAATGAGGACATAATGAATTTTTCAGGCAAATGGATGGAACTAGAAAAATATCATCCTGAGAGGTCACCCAAACCCAAAAGGACATACATGATATGTACTCACTGATAAGCAGATATTAGCCAAAAAGTTCAGAATGTCCGAGATACAACTCACAGATCATGTGAATCTTCACAAGAGGGCTCAACTTTGGCTACTTCAATGACATTTAGAAAGGGGAACAAAATAATCACAGGAGACAGGTGTGGGGGAGACAGGAGAAAAGTCCAGAGGGCTTAGAGAATGAATAGAAAAATACAGCAGTGTGGGGTGAGGAAGTGGGGAAACCACTTGAAAGTCCCAGTCTCACACTGTATGTGAGAGACCCCCAGAACCCAATGACGATGATCAAAATGCTCAAAAGTAGGGAGATAGAACCTGAAGAGATCACCTCCCGTAGATAGATATGAACCCAATTTGAGTCATGGGGCCACACCACCAATCTTCAAAATTCTTAATCTAGTATTGTTCCTATCTAAAGGAAATGCAGCACTAAAAATGAGGCAGAGACTGAAGGAAAAACCATCTAGGTTGCCAACTTGGGATCCATTCTATGCAGAGGCACCAAACCCCGAAACTGACTGATGCCGTATTGTGCTTGCAGTAGGAGCCTAGCTAGGATGGCAGACCTCTGAGAGCCTCAACCAGGAGCTGACTGAGACAGATGCAGATACTTACAGCCAATCATTGGACTGAGTTTAGGAACCCCTATGGAAGACTTGGGAAGGACTAAAGGAACTGAAGGGGATTGCAACCCCATAGGAAGAATATCAGTATCAACTATCCCTCAGAGCTCCAGTGATTAGGCTGCCAACCAAAGATCATGGAAGGGCTGGTGCATGGACCCTGCTACATATGTAGCAGAGGACTGCCTTGTCTGGACTCAGTGGAAGTGGATGTGTTTAATCCTATAGAATCTTGATGCCCCTGGGAAAGGGGATGCTACAGGGGTCAGGTGGGAAAGGGAGAGTGGGTTGGGGAGTGCCATCTCAGAAGCAAAGGAGAGGGAGAATGAAGACCTTATAGCTGGCATGACCAGTAAGGGGGGCAACATTTGAAATGTTAATAAATAAAATGATTAATTAAAAATCATTTTTGCTGCCACGTGTGCCTGCCATGAATACCTATAGGATTTCAACAACTGTTCCTCTTCAAAGATCAAGAATAGAAATACCAGGCACTCAAAATAACAAACCACTGTCTTTTCTATCTCCACTACCACCTCTATTGCCCCAGGTATTTCCTGCAGTGCCCTGTACAAGTCACTGTCAAGAAAACAGGCCCAAGTTATCCTATCAGCTCCCGCATCTACCTGGGGATCCTCTTCCCCTCGTCTATACACAGGACTTAAAAGTTAACTAAAACACTTGGAACATGACAAATGACAGAGTAAGAGACAAAACACAAAGTCTTTTACTCCTGCCATCGTGGGAAATTCTACCACTTGGGGCACCCCACATTACTCTTCACCACATGACCCACAGTGTAGGACACCCCAAATATCACAGACCTTTCATGGGCTGACTAATGAATAACCTTGATGATGACCTTCTCTTTCATCCAGCTTAACTTTCTACATGTGTAATTAAACAAAGAGAACTAAAAATAACAAACAAACAAAAAGTTCTAGATAGGTTCCTATTACAAATTATAAGCACTATGAAATTCTAAACTACCATATTCCCTCCTCAAATCACCATTCTTTCTTTTTTTTTTCTTGGAAATTTGTTTTATTTACATTTCAAATGTTATCCCATTTATCCATTCCTCCAATCTTGTGGTCAGGGATCCAAAAGGAACCACTGAAAGGTTTTTCAGCATATAGAATTTAAAAAAAAAAAAAAAAACAATTATAAATATTCTCAAGCCTTCATCTAAATGTTTTAACTTTACATAGTGAGCTTATGAATTTCAAGAATGCTGCTCTGCTGAGCATTGATGCAGGAGATACTGCAGATAAAATTACCCATGGCCTGAAGTCATTATTTTTATTTTGGTCAAGCTTTAAGAATGGCATATTTAGCTTGATCATGCTAGTACTTTTTGTCCTGGGAATACTTTTATTCCAGCCCATGGTGTTAAAGATTGTCTTTAACATCAACATGTTGGCAGCCAAAGTACATCATTGAAACTGAAAGTGGACCCCCAGACAGAGTTATTAATTTAACAGGCTGGCAAGCCAAGGATGGGAAAGATTTTGCACAGAGCCTTACCAATGTAAGACACAAATACATTGCTTTTGATAATACATATTCCATGACAGGTAAGGAAGGCATTCTTGGCAGAATAATCTAAGATAGACTCCATCTTGTTTATGAAATAAAAAAGGGAAAGAGGCAGAGAGCCTTTGGGGCTACTTGGCAGGAATCTGACATGGGCCAAGGACAAGGAAATAGGCTGCTTGACAGGAATATGACATTGGCCAAGGATAAGAAGTGATCTTCAGGCAGGAGTATAAATCTTAGGCTAGAACAAAGAAGTAATTTCAGGCAGAAATCTAAATACTAGGCTAGGAAAAAGGTAATTTCAGACAGGAATCTAAATTTTAGGTGAGAACAAAGAGGTAATTTCAGCAGGAATCTAAATTTTAGGCTACAACAAGGAAGTAGGCTTCAGACATAAAAATGACTTTGGGCTAGGACACAGAAGTTGGCTCAGATATTTTGGTCATCCTGATAAGCCATTAGAAACAATGATCATGGGAGTGTTCACAGAATTTTGTTTATTGCCTTGCATGTACTTTGACTATTGTTGTTTATTGTCTTGCTTGTTTCTTGAATATTTGTATCTAGTTAATTGCTAGTTTGTCAACCTAGAACTGACCTTAATACTTGCATGTAATTAAAATGGTATAAAAACAAACAGGAGGAGGGAGGGATGGGATAAGGGGGTTCTAGGGAGGGGAAATGGGGAAAGAGAATGACATCTGAAATGTAAATAAAATATCCAATAAAAAGGGAAAGAAGCATTTACTAAATAATAAATAAATAAATAAATAAATAAATAAATATTCTCAAAGAGTTTCAAGCATTTTAACAGAACAAAATCACCTAAATAAATTTAGATTAGGCATAAATGAAATAATCCAACACAAATAAACAGAATGAAATCTGAAAGACAATGTGAATGTGAACTAGAATTCAATAAATAGAAATACTGGCAAAAAACCCAAATGGAAATGAAGCTGGACTCCACAAAATATCAATTAGTTAATAATTTAGATCTTCATTCTAATTCTGCAGACAATTATAATAAATTTATATGAATCATCACAAATAAACATATCTATTCAATCAAAAGTAATTTTACTTTATAAATAGAGAAAATAATCATAATTTGATATCCTTTAGTACCCTAAATGACACATAACTCCACTTTGGCTCTCCAGAATATATAACATCTCATATTTCTTTATATGTGATTCACATGAAGTCACTTTAGTGCTTACAATGACAGTTCAACTATGCTGCTTCTGCAGAGTTTCCTCCTTCCTTATATCTACTTTGAACTTTGGGTCTCTCTTCTCCATTTCTATACTTCATTCCATTTTCATTATGGAAAAATTACTTGACACTTAAGAACAATGTTTGTGTGTGTGTGTGTGTGTGTGTGTGTATGTGTGTATGTGTGTGTGTGTGTGTGTGTGTGTGTGTGTGTGTGTGTTTGTATGTATGTAGTTGCTTATTGACCTAATTGAAACATGATACGTACGTACACTACAGAGGATTGTTCTTTGTTGGAATAGAGAACTGAGTAGATACGGGAGTAATGCAAACAGATAAAAACAATGTGTGCTAAAATCACCAGATCAAAGCTAGACAACTGTGACTTTTTTATGTTTATAAATATATCACGACATATTCCTTATAAATTAAAACGGGAATGTTAACTTCTCAGTAGGAACACCTGGCAAATGTCATTTTAAAAGATCAAAGTTAGACATGACAGTTGCTGAGATTCTGTCATGCAACATCCCCCTCCCAGTCCAGCTAGAGCATGTCGACAATTAAGCAATGCTTCTGCTAAAAAATGGTGTATGAGTATTATCAGGTGGAAAACAACAAACCTGTACACAACAGTGCTGGAAAAAATACCACTACTTTTCAGAGGTTATCTCTTTTAGAATAATTTTAGATTCACAACAACATTAACAGGAGAGAAACTCTAATGTTTCATAGTTACCTGTTCTTACATTTGTCAATAGCCAGAATCATTGAGTCCATAAGCAACATTGTCTCACACTCAGTAGATAGCTTACACTGAAGTGATCCTTAGGAATGAGTTTGAAAAAAATAAAAATGGTATGTATCCAATTTTCACTATTCCAAAAGTCTTAGGCCTTAAGTATTCATTTTTCCATGTTTGTGAATCCTAGTGCAAGCTGCTAATTTAATTTAATTTAATTTAAAATAATTGTTTGAGATTCTCAGAATCCAAGATAATCTGACAATGGGTTTCACAGAATATGTAGACTGACTTCTTTCATTTAATAGTATGCCTTTTGTTTCAGGTATTTTGACTCCTTGATAGTTCATTTTGGAGGAGTATTGAGTAGTGATTCATTTTCCTGTTGTGCCAGTTTATCTGTTAATCTCCATAATAGATAATATGTTATCTATATCTTAGTAGTGCTGGTAATTATGACTGACATTGCTGATTGTGGCCTTGTTATTTGTGTTGGTGCTGGTGATGTTATTTGTGAATTTTCCTAAGTCTTTACATCTTTCAGGCAAAGTCAAGGAGTACTGACAGTGTTTAGTTCTTTCTCTTGTTGATGATAGATGATGCAGTTTGGGTGTTGTCAGTGTTCTGATCTTTGGCTATTCTAATAGGTTTGTTTTTCTAGTATCCCATTATTGTCTGAGATTTTACATACCTGATAACATATTATATTGTGCTTGTTCACATAGGGTTTTTTTGTTTATTTTATATTCTCATCTTTTTTTAAGGTATGTACTAAAGTGTTTGGAATTTCTATGCACAGTGTGGAACAGAGATTGAAGGAAAGACCATTCAGAGACTGCTCTACCTGGGGATCCATCCCAAATACAGTCAACAAACCCTAACACTATTGTGCATGCCAAGAAGTGCATGCTGACTGGAGCCTGATATAGCTGTCTTCTGAGAGGCTCTGCTAGAGTCTGTTCTCACAAACTCTTACTTGACACACTGTCAATATATATTGTTCTGATTTGTAATAATATTGAAACATATATTTCTTGGCCTACACTTGTGTAAAAACTATTGTAATTGATTATATTTCTAAAGAGCATCTCTTTTTTCTCTCATCAGGAAATTCATTATCCTCTACTACAGTTACGCACTAGCCCATGATATTATAGTGTATATAATGCTAGTCCTAAATTAGGAGGGATGATGAACCAGGAATTACACAAGAATTGCAGGGTACCTCACAAATTGCATATATCAATTATGCAAATTTGTTTTGTATACCAATTATACCTCCATAAAAAAGGATTGTGGGTTATATAAAGAACAAACCATTGCCAGAATTAACTTCCTATTTTGTTCCTGGAAGCCTCCAGAGCTCACAGGGACTAAACCATCAACCAAAGGGTACACATGGAGGGACCCATGTATCCATCTGCATATGTAGCAGAGGATGCCCCTGTCAGACATCAATGGGAGGAGAGGCTCTTGATCCTGTGAATGCTTGATGCCTCAGTACAGAGGAATCCTAGGGCAGGGAGGAGGGATTCAGTGGGTGTGCAGGGGAGCACCCTCATAATAGCAGGAGGAGGAGGGATGGGATTAGGCATTTCCAGAGGGGAAACTGGGAAAGGAGATATCATTTGCAATATAAATAAATATAATATTCAATAAAATACTAAGTTGTATGGTTTTCTATGTAGAGGCTTAAGAATGATTCTTCTGATACTATTTATTTACTTGACCCGTATTTTGTAACATTCTCAGTCGATGGCTTTTCATTTTTATATTTGTTTTTTTCTAGCAACAGTTCTTAACAAAGAAACAAACATTTAAAAGAAACAGATGATTCAATGCACAGATCTTGTGTGTAATCAGTCTTTCACTCTATAACTTTTGAACATGTGAGATCCTTTGTATCAGAAGAAAACTGTATTATTTTTAATATAGGAGAATGCCAATATTGAATATTTTGAAATTTTCTTAAGGCTATAAAAAACTGAAAATTGATTACTTGTTCAAGACAGACATTCAAGGTTGAATTCTGAGGTCAAGGAAACAGTAGCAAAATAATTTCAGGCAACACAGCCACAGACAAGGGCCACTGAGACCACAGAAAGGATTGATATTTCAGTCAGAAAGTAATATCAACCCAGTGGAAAATTAGGAATAAAAAATTCCATATTATTTTAGCTATATGTTAAAAACAATAATTGTTAGGAAAATGAAAGAATTTGGTAAAATGAACACTGAAGGAGAGATATGTCCATAGTATAACAAGGAGTCAAATGCAAAGAAAGAGACCTGAAGAAGAACAGAAAAATGAGTAATGTTTTGAGCTCCAAGATGCAAAATGAAATGCAAATAAAGAAATTTCACAGTAAACTAAATAGGAGGCTGCATCTGTTGTGTGTATATAAACACACAGGGACATACTATAAATAATATAATTATAAATGAAACATAATCATTCAATTATTCCTGTGCATACTTATTAACATTTAATTATTCATCATGAATAATTTACTTCATTATAAGAGATGTTTTAGTAACAACAAGAAAGAATAACTTTCTTCCAAACATGACTGATGTCTCGGCATTTCAAGAGGGTAGGAAGTCTGCAAACTATCAAAATAGGGATATAATCACCAAGCAAACCACAAACTGCTTGATTTTCAGTGGTATCTTGCCTGTGAGATGTGCTTATTGAGGTACATAACTAATATCTGATTTGACTTAAAGACCATTCTACAAGATAGTCCTCACATCTGACACTGCTTGAGTGACCAAGAACCTACTCTAGATGCCCAGGGAAATATGTCTAAGAATGAATAACAAACCAAAAAGTGTTCATAATGACCTTCATTTATACTCATAGATCAATGCCTTGGTCAGTCATCATCAGAGAAGCTTCCTCCTGAAGCAAATGGGAACAAATACAGAGACCCACAACTGGAAAATGTGCAGAGAATGAGAGACCTTGGTACAATCAGACAGAAATGGCATGTCTTCATTGTATTACCCGTAGGTTACTCTAGAAGAGGAAACAAAAAGACAAAAGAAAGAAAGAAACAGAGGGAACGGGGGCCATTGAGGGAATGAAACCCATTAATTTAACAGGATTGAAATACACATGAATTGAGAGACACTGGAGCAGTAATCACAGGGCATGCACTACTCTGTACCATATGGCGTCCTAGAGGTGAATGGAGCAGTGAACACATCCTCTCATCCCTAACCTAGAAGTTATCTCCTAAAGAATTAATATTAATTTTTTCTCAAGGGAGGTTTCCATGGTGAAAGGAACTACTACTCCTTTGTTTTGTTTTGTTATTTTTTCAAACAGTCCAGTCATTATCTCCCTCCAGGTCCCATTCCCCCCCCCACATTTCCTCAACCCATTCCTCTTGCCCCCATCTTCAAGAGGATGTCCCCTCTTCCAGACCCCCTCTCTCCCTGGGTCCTCAAGTCTCTCAAAGGTTAAGCACATCTCCCACTGAGGCCAGACCAGGCATTCCTGTGCTATATTATGTGTCAGGGCTTTCGGACCAGCTCCTTTATGCTACTAGTTGGTGGCTCAGTGTCTGAGAGATCTCTACTCTTAAAGTGAGGATTCATACCTGGAAGTAGATACTCAATGGAAAACAAACTCAATAGTAACTTTGGAGGTTCCTATGTGATAATGTCATGTTGAACCTTATATACATACATATACAGACATAGACACAGACACAGACACAGACACAGACACAGACACAGACACAGACACAGACACAGACACAGACACAGGTACAGGTACAGGTACAGGTATGTACAGGTACAGGTACAGATATATGTACATATACATATATATTACTTTTAATTTTTTACAGTCCAGTCATTGCTCCCCTCATAGTTGCTCCCATTCCACAGTTCCTCATCTCACTTCAAGTGGTGTCTTAAAGAGGATGTCATCCCTGCCAGGATTTACATATATCCTTTTTTACCTTACAATTCCTTTTTGCATGTATTATGACTCACAGTTTAGTGTTTTCAGTAGACTCTTGTATATACCAACAAGTAGTTTTCTGCACTTATATATGTTTTTTGTGTTTCTTTCTTGCTTCTTCTTTTATTTGTATTTTTTCATATCTAATATATTGGATTTTCTTTTCTTATATTTCTTTTCTTTTTTATTTATTTCCTTTCAAAGCAATTTTGTTAAAGACAACGTTGGATCCATAAAAGATGGGAGGTGGGGAGGAACTGTGAAGAGTCAACAAAGCAGAAAACATGATAGTGGTGAGAAAAAAAATCTATTTTAAATAAAAGAAATAAAAATTAACGACAAGTATTATCAGGTATATAATTGAACTACTGCTATAAAAGAGGAAGGCACAGAGAGAGGAAGAGAAAGAATAAGTTTGTAGTTTTTATTATTAACTCAAATCTGTCTTTTGACTAATTTAAAAGATTTGTAAAGATGATTGAATACATTTCAATGATCTCAATACAACTGGTAATCAGGAAAATTTTATTTTCCATTTTATGTAATATCTACTTGAGGATTAAACTTATGTGAAATCAATTTTGATAAAAAATATTAAAATTGACTCATATAATCAGTACAGGTTCATTTCCTTTAACTCTGATTATAGAATACAATTTCTTTGTTTTTCTCCAAGCTAGAAACATCAGCAAATTTTCATTATCTTTTTGACAAAAAATATATACATGTTTCTGACTTTTAAATCTCCTCTCCTTTTATTAATATTTTATTTGTAAACATTGTACTATAAAACTTTATGTCCAAAATGTTTGACTAAATGTATGTCTTTTTTATATGCAGATTCTTTGTTCAATGCCAGTTGATGATCTTTTCTCCCAATGTTATGCAGAGAAAAAAATCATTTTCATTGAATTGTACAGTAATTATATTTCTTTCTATTCAAATCTAGAAGAACTTGACAATCCAGTATGTTTTACAGAAATTGTTAGAAGATAATGCAAAAATGAAGTCTAAGCCACCTCAACTTTAGAAGGTGACTATTATAATAATCTTAAATTTACAGAAAGAAAGAAAACGATTCAAATTTACTAACCTGACACGACTCTCTAATTGGTTTCATTGCTGTGCTGTGGACTAAACCACAGGAACTCATCCTGTCAACAACAGCAACAACAACTAAAAGCAGACTTTAATTTATTTAACAAAATATTCAGCTACCTATTTCATTTAAAAACCACAAGTCAAGGAACTAGTGCTACCAAATCAGTGGTCGAGAGCTTTCCTGACAGGCATGAAAGTCTTAGTCCAGTTCTCAGCGTTAGGGAAATAAAAGAATCAAAGTAAGTACTCAAGACACAATTATATTCAATCTTATTGTTGAAGCATACACATGGATTCTAACAGGCAAGAGAGCTACACTGACCTTTAGGATTATTTAATTTCATGTATGAAAACTCAAGCCATGAATGTTACCCATCTAAGGGAGGAAAAAATATATTTCCTACATTTAGAATTGCAAAGTACTTCCAAGCTAGATTTAATTTACCAGCCATAGGTCAGACTCTCTCTCTCTCTCCCCTCCTCTCTCTCTCTCTCTCTCTCTCTCTCTCTCTTCTCTCTCTCTCTCTCTCTCTTTGTGTTATTGTGAGAGAGAAAGTGTGTGTATGTGTGTGTGTCTGTTTGTGTATGTGTAGTGAGTACTTTGAATTTTAATTCAATACCACTTAATTTTATTGGTAAATATTTCTACATTGGCAATTATGTGTACCTTCTGATGGCTTCTGGGTGTCTGTTGCATTAATATGTTTTTCTATTGTCTAGTCATTAAACATGTTCTCACTTTTTGAATCAATATATATTCTAGCTCGTCATAAGTCAGTTATTATTTTTCTTTTACAATATGTCAATTGTTTTATTAATGAGAATAAGAAACTAGATTCAAGGGTCAAATGTCATGGGTCAACTTTAAAAATAACATATTTCCTTTATTTATTTATTTATTTTACATATCTTTAGTTTCATATACTTTATCTCCTTCAAGGCTTTCCAGAAATTCTCCTCATCCCTCCTTACACAATTTAAATTCTTTCTCAAAAATAAACAAAAACATGGTAAAACAATAATTTCTGCAAAAACTAAATGAAACCATGCTTAAAAACAAACACAATCCCCACCAAACTCTATATAAATAAAGGAACACATATAAAATAATAACTGTGGCACCTATCATATGTTGGCAACTACTCCTGAACAAAAGGCCTCTTCTAAATTTGTTGATATACTCAGTGTCACTCTACTGGAGAAAACTAATTTACCTCTCCCATCAGATATAACTGACATTTCTCTTGTTATCATATATCCTCAAGGCTAGGTATTCCTTCATTCATTAATTCATTCATTTAACAAATACTACAAAATAAATTATAAAGTAAATCAAAATCTATCACTTCTGAGTAGAAACAAGAAAAATCAACATAAAAAGGTATCCAAGAGAAGGCTCACTAGTCACAGACACACTCATTCTCTTACTCAAGAATTTCATAATAACAGTAAACTGGGAGTTATATGATAAGCACACAGGATCTGTTGGAGACTCATGTAGGCCTTGCATTTACTGCTTCAGTCTCTGTGAATTAATATGAACTTTCCTCATGCTCATTTAGAGGGTGTTGATTTCTTGGTGCCCTCCCTCCCTTCTGGCTCTTATACTCTTTCTGCTGTCTCTTCTCCAGGTTTCTCTGAGCAAAGAGGAATGGAATTTAATGGATATATTCCATTTAGGAGTGTGTGCTACAATTACTCATCATTCTCTGCCCAATGTGTGGCTGTGAGTCTCTACATATGTTCCTATCAGGTGTAAGAGGAAGTTGTTTTATTGATATAATGCACTGAAGAGTATAGCAGAATGTCATTAATGGTCATTGCATTGCTGCTATTTGGTTTTATATTAAGTCCCTGGGATATTTAGTCTCAGTTTCCTAGTCACTCAAGTAGTGTCAGGTATGTATTATATCTCTTTGTATGAGTTTTAAGTCAAATCAGTTATTGGTTCATTACTTCCAGAAGCTTTGGTCCACCATTACCCTAGCATATATGCAATCAATACATCATTGCAGATAAACGCCCTGTTGTTGGCTGTGGGTTTACTTTTCTTAGCATGCAGAGTATCTTCCTATACCAAAGATGCTGGCATACAGGGTTGAAGGCATTATGTAGGCACCAGCTCTGTATGTCTGTGTTCAAACTATGTGTAGTCTTGAGCAAAGGGACCTTGCTGTCAGTTTGTTGACAGCAACCTACATTCTAAGACTTCATTTAAGAACCATAAGAATATATAGGATCAACAAAACAAGTGACAGATCTTGCTGGTAAGCATATGGAATAAGAGGGAAATGACTTCTTAGCTGATGGGAATGTACACTGATACATCTACTGTGGAAATCATTGTGACAGTTCCTCAGAAAGATGAGAATTAATCTATCAAAGATCCAACTATAACACATTAGGGCATATAGCCAAAGGATTCTACTACTGAGAAACATGTACAACTATATTTATTGCCAGAAATATATAAACAACCTAGATATTCCTTAACAGAAGTATGTATAAAGAAATATGGTATACAATGCAGTAGTATGTAGCCATTAGATTTTAAAAAGGGCAAGCAAATGGGTAGAACTAGAAAAAAATCATCCTAATTGAGATATCACAAATATAAGCAAATAAGTAAATACTACTTGGATATCAGCTGTTAAGTCAATAATAACTAAGCTATAATCCATAGAACCACAAAGTGTAGGTAAAGAGTAAGATCCCAGAGGGAACAGATAGACCTCATCAGGAATGAGAAATAACATAGGAATACATGATGTAAGTGGGGGGCTAGAGTAAGTGGAACAAGTTGGAGGGAGAATGAAAGGAAGTTATGGAATGGAATATGGGGATAGACAGCTAGAATGAAGGGGCAGTTAGAGATAGTATGGAGGATTCTTCCTACAGTATATACATTTATGAAGGTGGTTTAAATAAATGAGCAAATAATGTGGTAGACAGAATACCAACTGGGCATCTCTTATCACCCACCAGCCTGTGGTACTGGGAATGGATTGTATTTAATTGAGTTTTGAAGCAAAGAGACCCCATGGGACTTTTGAAACAACCATTTTTAATTCTGTTTTCTGTGTAACAAATGTGTGCCCCAGGTCAATAAGCACAGTATGATAGCCTTGTTGTATTGAGTAACATTGCAAGTATACTTGCAGAAGCCCTCATCAACTATGTCTCCAAAAGCAATCTTCTTTAAGGAAAAAGTAGCTTTAATTATTTAATTATTACACAATTAAGTTACATATACCCATTCACTTTTGCATTCTATAGTTCCTGGCATCCTAAATGGTACTAATTTCATAAAATAAGATTTCATCTTTTTAATTTTTATCCTGTAAATTTTAATGAATTTTTAAAAATGCATAGTCTTGTGTAACCATATTGCAATACCAGACAGAATACTGTCTTAATTACACTGACTTGCTACCTCTATAAATTTCCTCTTCTCTTTGATTTATCCTGTTGCCACATTTTATTGTCTTTAGAATATCATCATATTGGAATATATGGAACATTACTTTTTCAGGCAGACTTTTTTTTGTGTATAACTGAAATGTTCAAATTGTGTTTTCAACTGAGAGAGGTAAATGCTAACAATATTACCACTTCCATATATCAATGTTAGACTTGAGAACACTAAAATGCTGTGCTGTTTACTGTAGTTGATGTTCATACCATGATGTCAAATTAAGTAGCTGTAGAAGTTAGAAGCGGTTCAGAAAACCTGAAGTCTTTACAGTTTACTATTTAAGGAAAATATTTTTCCTCTTCTTAAACTACTAGAGAACAAATGAATTTAAGTAAAATAGTTGAGCTTTTTAATGTATTCTACTAAAAATAATTATGTATTTTTGTCATTTTAGCTATCAAAACTATAAAATGGGGATGGATAGATAAATATATTGTATAATAGTTGTAAAAGTTTCTAGAAATTATCATTGAGAATATTTACAGATAAAGCATAGAGAATGTTTACAGATAAAACATTGACATTTTTAATATAATGGAAAAAACAGCATTGTGAACAAATGTATAGCATGAAAAATATGATATATTTTAAAGAGAAAATAGATAATATAGGTAATATTTTCTTATATTGATGATTTAACAAGTCTGCCCCTTCATCATGACTTTCCATTCCTTTCTTTTCTCTCTCTCTCCTTCATTCTCTGCCTCTTTGCTGAAATCTGTCTTTAATCATATATTCATTTAATTTTCACTGTGCTGATTACCAAACCTGAGCTCATTCATGCCAGGTAACTAATTATTCTACTACTGAAATATAGCACAGCTTCTTAAAGAATCCAAATAATAGAACTATTCTTTTTTCAAATGTTTATGAAAATGTTTAAAATATAAATACTGTTTTAATATAAAATTACAATAATAATTATTCAAAAGAATAAAGTCAATGGACTTAAACTCAGTATTTTCAATGATATTTGGTAGGGAATATCCCAACAGGAAAATAAATAACTCACACACAAAAATTATCTGGGTCTCCTAAATTATAAGTTAGAAGACTTTCATTTCTGCATGCTGCATTTACAGAAATTATTATATTTAAGTTTTGTAATATATTCCATCAGAAAAAAAATCCAGTTATTTATTTATTTGGATAAATCAAAAACATTTGATATCAACAATTTTACTGATGACTAGATGATATAATGTGACTCAAACAGATAAATATCAGAGGGATTATTCTTTTAAAACTATATGTCATTTTGTTCATGGAAAACCACATTATAAGAAAAAAAAATTGTATCACCTGGCATCTTAGATGCAATCTTAACCAAAGAATTTATTCACAAGTATTTTAACGTCATCACAGAGAACAGCTCTCTGCTTCTCATGTCTGTCAATGGTCATCAAGATTTTGAGTATCACAGTAATTGTATTTTTATTATCACACATGCAATTTAAAATTAGAGTAACTCAGAAATGTGAACAGCAGAAATCTTTCCTAAAGAAGAGTTTAATTAAGACTATCTTCCAACATATCATCTGTCCTGCATTTCTTCTTAGATCAAGACACAATAGACATAGGCATATTGACTGAGAAGATGAGATGAGAGTTTTTAGAAAGTTTGTTTCTGGTTGTCTGTTTTGTTTTGATTTTGTTTTTGTGTTTTGTTTTTCATATGTATATGTACATGTACATGTATATGTATGTGTGCATGTATATAATTGTATAGAGTATTATATAATTGTATGTGTGTATAATTATATAGAGTATATATACTCTATATACTCTATATAATTATATATATATAATTTTATATATATATATATATATATATATATATATATATAGAATATATACTCTATATAATTATACATATAAACAAGTGTATATATACATTGGTGTGTATATTTTTTATATACATATATGCGTGTATATATATATATGCATATACATATATATACATATGTTGCAGGATATTTGATCACACTGTAAAACCCAATTATATTACTTACCTGAAAATACCTTTTCCTTGTTGTGGTATGGCTTAGCCCTAGGAAATACCTTTAATCCAATAGCTTTCTGTTTACTGTAAACAGGATTAAATAAAGTCAACCATAGGTCAAAGGTGGAGCAAGCAACCAACTGACAGAGAGTGAACATAGGAAAAAAAACATAGAGTGTAAATGGAAGACAGGAGGAGAGATGGAAAGGCACATATAATAGGAGGGAGGAACATTCAGATTGAGGGTTGTTTTTTCTTTTTTTAGATGGCATGGAGAAGGCAAATTTCCTTTTGAGATACTAGCAGTAGAGGAAGGTCAGCTGGGTGCTTTCTCTGACTCTCTGAACTGGCAGGCTTTCATCCCAGCATCTGGCTCCCTAGTCTTTATTGGCAAAAATCAAACAAAAAAATTAATTCAGTTTTGCAAGAATATACTTGCTAAGAATTATTCTGGCAAAAGCCTCATCTTATAAATGATGAAAATGAAGAACAATGGATCTTTGAGCAAAGGTACTAAACAGAAAATATACAATATTAGTCTTAAGGGAATTTCAGACCAATGTCAATAACAAAAATTTGTCCCTCAGTTCCAGTAAATGCATGAGTTATTAAGCTTTATAAGCTTTTCTTGAATCTTATTCTGCATTTAAATCAGAAATAGAACTATGCGTGAGCTAAATAATGTCTTTCTTCCCTTGTGTAGTCCCTGATTGAGAAAAGCATTTGTATCTGATGAAGCAGCTTACTTTAGCATTCTGTATAAAGGAAAGAAATGAAAGTAATCCCTGTACTGCTTTGGTCAGTCCAGTCAAGAAAAATCAGCGTTTTGACTACGGAATTATTCCCCTCTCATCAGTTTTTAACATCATCCTCGGTTGATTTCCTCTAAAGTATTTTCGTCAGTATTTCCCATCAATTCCAATGTAAATTGAGGCATGAGATTAGCTGGTTCCTAGTTTTGTGTCTACTTAGCTGAACAATTCTAAAGAAGTTGGTTCCACCTATCAGTCAAACAGGAAGGAATAAAGACTAATTTCTGGAGACCAATGACAGAAGAAAAGAGAATGAAAAACTAAGAAAGACACAAAGCTCAGGTTCAAAAGATGTGAGAAAACTTTGTGCCTTATCATCACTTTCTGCTTGTCAGCTCCATAGAGCTGCTGCCTGAAACATTGAGGATGTAGGGAAACAGGTATAGAAAGTAAGGGAGAAGGGCTAAAAGTACAGAAAAAACAAAGAACAACCTTAAACATAATCTTGCTTCAGGCTGCCCAGCTGTAACCACTGAACGTTCTCATGTTCTAATGTGGTTCAAATATTCAACCAAAACTGAGATTTAAAATTATAATTTGTAAACTAAAAATGATTGTGTGATATGACCACCAATTAGCCTGACTAAAGCATACCATAGAAGAAAACTGGATCACAGTATGTGCTAATATTTTCATTTAAAAAAAATGGAAGACATTAGTAGTAAGTTTTATTTAAAATAACTGAATTTGTATTAGTCTCAAAATATCTCTCCTTGGAACTGCTCTCTCTCTTCTCTCTCTCTCTCTCTCTCTCTTTATATATATATATTATATATATATATATATATTATATATGTGTGTTGTGTGTGTGTGTGTGTGTGTGTATATATATATATACACATATACGTATATGTGTATATTATGTATGTATACATATATGTATATGTGTATATATATGTGTGTATACATATATGTATATGTATATACATATACATACATATATATATTCTTTAACTTCCTTATGTAATAAACATCTACATTATCATAACATCAAAGAGGTAAGTGCTAACTACATTTTATTTTCTTTTTGTTGTTGAGACAGGGTGTGGTAGAAAATGATTTAACCTAAAAGGGAAAAGAATGTCTTTGAAGAATACCACAGAAGTAGAACTATAGATTTTAAAAAGTGTAATTTTTAATAATAGAGATGCAAAAAACTTTTACTGTAATTTAAAAATACAAATTGAAATAAAATAAAAAAGGAAACGATAAGTCTCATATATCCTATAGAACATAGATGCATTTAATATGCAATTTCACATTATTCCTGGTGAATAATCATCTTCAAAGAAATGTTCTTATAGCAAAGAGAATGTCTATTTTTCAGAAATGATACTGTCTCCGATGTGAGATAACTATAAATCCTGTGGAATTATCGGACTCCTTCAGTTCCCTCAATACCTGTGGGAAGGGAAAGTACATTAGACCTAACCATTAATATAATGAACATTTACAGATTTTAATAATAATCATAATGTGAGATGAGAAACCCTTCATTAATGAGCATATGGTAAAATTACTATAAATATATTTAAAAACTTCACTTAGCAACATAATATTAAATAAATGTATAATAGCAAGATTAATACTTTATAGACATAAATGTCTGTTGTAAATATGTTAGCTTTTTTTCTTATTGAATATTGGGAAAATCAGAAAAGGATATTGCCAAAATATAAAGTGTTAATACTTTTATTCTTCAAAGATAAATATTTCAATATATTTTATTATCTAATATTCTGTATTTTCTTTTATGTTTAGAAAAGAAGAATCCTCAGTACCAATGGAATATAACTGGAGGACCAGTAGGGCTAAGATTTATTTCTTAATATTTGTCTCTCATGTTTCAAAATTAATTTGATGGTCAAAAAGGTACTTAAATTGAAGATTCTAATAACCCTCATATCAAAAGACTCTGAGAATTAGATTTTATAATTTAAGGAAAGTGCCTAGAACATTTCTGGCTTATAATCATTATTCAGAAATTGTAGTACTTTAATACTAAAAAAATGTCATGTTCAAAGTAAAGGAACATTATAAATTCAGAATATGGCTTTCTCTTGTTTGAGAAATTGATTTATTAAGAATGTAAAACAAAAGGAGAAAATTTAAATATAGGTTTTGATGTCCAAAACAATGTAAAAGATGAACTTAATAAAAACAAAGTTATTCCCAAGAATGAATTTTACAGCCTTCATTTCCTCTGCTATGAATCAAAAAGCAGAACTTAATGCTTGTTGGTAGAATATTATATAATGGATATAATCACAAAGAAGACAATAAGTCAGGCGTAATTTTTTTCTGCTTTGAGTACAGATGGTTGAAAAATGATATCTTTGGCTTTGCCTTCAATATAAAAATCTCCTATAAAAATGATGAACATATATATATTATATATATATATATATATATATATTT
>JAJTUV010004153.1:0-26729 GCA_021653895.1 Mastomys natalensis | reverse complement strand
GAAGGGAACAAAATACAAATAGATATTAAAAAATACAAGGCAACGAATTCCCTTTAATGAAGTAAATGTCATATTTAATGTGTCCAAGTGTCAAACAAAACAAGAAAGCAAAACAGGAAAATAGACCATAGAGTGTTTTTTTGACATATAAAACGGAGACTGCAGACAACACAAAAATTGAAACATTCAGGCACAAGACCATTTCAGGAAATAATCATTCAAGAAATTATTCATTCTAGGGGAAACTATTTCTGACACTAAAATATAAAAACATTGAATATGTTAAGTTTCTTATTGAAAATTAGTTATGTGACAATATAAAAGATAATATATACTTTTTAAATAAAATCTCTGCTGAAGTCACTTAGCTTTTGTAACTTCTTAATAAAAGAAGCTTTACATTAAAAATTAAAGGAAAGGTCAATGTTGATTAGGTAGTGTATGGTTTAAAATATATGAATCATAAAACCACTGACTTAAATACAGAAAATTTTAATTATATTTATATGAGCTTTAAATCATTTAGAAAACATAGTCATTTGGAGTCTGTTTGCACAACATCTCCAGACCTATTATGTTCTGTATCTTTTACCTTGCACTGGCTGTTGGTGGGCAAGAATTTGCGCACCAAATTATTTTCAAGTAAAATAAACTATGTGTTCAACGACATGATTTATTGAAAGCTTTTGGAAATCTAAATAATATGAAAAATGATTCAAAGAGACAATATGTTTTGACATAAAGAAAAAATGAACTCTTCTCTGCATGAATAATAAACTTGAATAGTTGCTTTTTGACTCTATCCTACTGGCCTTAGTAGAGCCGTTCTATAGAAAAAGATGGTTGTCTTCCGGGTTTATTTTTCAGGATAATATTTATCAGGATCATTAGAATTGTAACAACTTATTTTGATGAATATTTTTATTTAAAATTTTTATCATAATATATATATTTCTCCTCTCATATTCTCTCGAACTCCATAAAACCCAATTTAGTGTTATTTTGAGAGAGAAACAGAAAGACAGACAGACAGACACATTCAAAACCAACACACACACACAGAACACAAAAAGAGAGAGGAAGAGAAGAGAGAGAGAGAGAGAGAGAGAGAGAGAGAGGAGAGAGAGAGAGAGGAGAGAGAGAGAGGAGAGAGAGAGAGGAGAGAGAGAGGAGAGAAAGAGAGGAGAGAAGAGAGGAGAGGAAAAGAGGAGAGAAAGGAGAGAGAGGAGAGAGAGAGAGAGAGATTATTGTGACATATTTATGTGTTCAAGTGTACTTGCAAGTGTTTCCACCAATGAGGAATATACAGACTGGAAGTTATATTCAGATGTCATCCTTAGTAATTTTTTCCTGTATTTACCTTTTTTCTCTCTCTTTAATTCTCTAACTGACCTGGAGCTAAGGCTAGACTGGTCATGTGTATGGTCTTATTATTCTTTTTTTCTCTCCCCATCACCTTAATGCTGCAATTTTAGACACAGATTTCTGCACCTAGTTTTTATTAATAGGTGGGTATTAAATATGGTCTTTAGAAATCATGCTTGTGCACCAAAAATATTTTCTCCCAGGATCTATCTTGTGAATTTGTAAAAGTTGGAAGCATATTACCGTAAATCCTAGATAAAGTGATCAAATGTATCCCATTGACAGCAAACTTGAAAAAAAAATCTGAGGGAACATTTGTTGGCATCATTCATATTGTTCACTGTTTAATGTGTTAACACATTTTCTTCATTTATGAAGTTGCATTAGTATAAAGCTCCAGAAAGCCTGAATCTCTAAGAAGAGTCCAAACCTATTGTATCTTATAATAGATTCCCTCATTCATCTTTTTCCCACAAGTATCAATATTTGTCAACTTGACAGGATCTAGAATCCATACAACATAAGCCACTGTACAATTTGTGAAACATTATTCTGTTAAATGAATTGGGGGAGACCATCATAATTGTTGATAACACCATCCCATAGGATTGGGTCCTGGACTAAAGTAAGGGAAGAAGCAAGCTGAGTAACCATATTCATCTCTCTCTGCTTCTTGCCTGGGAATAAAAGTGACCATGGCTCCAACTTTCATCACCATGCCTTTCTAACCATGGTGGATTTTCACCCAACTGTAACCCAAAACAAATCCATTCTTTCCTTCAGTTATTTTAGTGCAACATGTAGCCAAAAAAAAGTATCTAGTAGAGATGTTTTTAAGAATTACAATGTTTTACAAGGTGAATGTTTATCATAATAAAATACCCAAAGCTTTTATAGTAGTAGAACTGAATATTGAATGCATCATTTCTCCCTTCCTTGTCCTTCCTTTAAATGATTCTACATATCTTTACTTATTCTCTTTGTAAAATTTGCTTCCATGTTTATCATTTTTGTTACATATATGTATATAAATATGTAAATGTTTCAAAATATTATAATATAAGCTAATTCAGTATACTTTAAGTTCCATTCTCTTCCAACTTGAAAGAATTAAATAGCATGATGGACAATATTTGTCACTGTGGCATAAAATAAAATAACAAAAATCAGTAAAATTTTGTTTTTTAAAATCTGAATATAGAAAAGAACATTTCTAATTAAACATGGCAAATTTTCCAATGTACAACTAATAACTGATTAAATAAAGTGTATTTAAAATAAAATACATATTGATATACATTATTTTTTTTGAGCTGATTTATCATTTTTATCATATAAACACTAACACATATTTAATAATATTTGGTTGAATATTAAAATGATGTCATATGAGTAAATAGTACTACACAGTGTCTGATGTTTATTAGTAATTTAACAAAAAGTTAAACCACAAAAAAGTAACTTAGTCTCAGAGCCTCTACATTGTAAAACATTAGAATACTCAAACTATAGCTAACTGTAGAAGGGACACATTTTATTTCTATAATTTCTGGGTGAGAAAAACACAATGTGTTCATCAAAAAGATGAGAAAGAGAGAGTGTGTTAGATGCACAGGTTTGCTCTTGAGGATGGGTACTAAGTCTTTTATTTATAAAGCAAAAGAAAAGATGATTCACATAATTTCACCAATAGATAATCAGGGCCAAATTGGCTGTAAATATTTCAACAGGTGTTTTAAACTATTTGAGCAATTTAAAGGATTGCCAACTTGGCTGAAATCCAAAGGTATTTATTTGTAAGTCATGTATTATTTCAATCTTATTCAAAATGTTGTTTCACCACTGTGGTCTAAGGAAACTTCATTTTAATTTGAAGTGTGTAGATGACCAAATATGACACTTTTGAAAAATACCAGCAGGTTTTTAGTGAATTCATTGTGTTAGTTATTTTAAAATAGTATTCAAATGAATTATTTGCTAACAGTATTTTATAAAACTTAATGGATTTCAATGCAAAATATGAATACTGATATTATATACACATAATGTTCCTGTGAAAGTGTGTTAGAGATTGTCTATAAATTAAAACTTTCAGATTTATAGCACTGTCTTGATTTCTGTATTGTAATCATCAGCACGAATTTAAATTGGAAAGACTATATTAAACAATTGTAAACCTCTCAAATTAGAAATTAAAGATTTCCACCTAACTTATTAAATATAGAAAACATATACACTGAAAACATTCATAATTCAAGTAAATGTTTTTTCTTGGTTAAATCATATAAACATGTAATTTAGAAATATAAAAAATATTAATTTCCAGGATATTTCAAAGGAAGATCATATTCTACAAATATTAACTTGTTACACAATTAAAAGTTTATAGGTATTTCAAATTATTTCTACATACATGAAAAAATAGAGATCAAGTTTCATTTGACTGCTTTGTAATTTGTTTATAGAAGAACACTGGAAACATTAAGTTAGAATCATTAAGTTGAGGGTTCTTGTTATGAGCAAAACCAGGCACAAATGTAGGAAATTAAATTAAAACCTTCTTCTAGACCTAATTCCATGTAATAAACTTGTTTGGATAAATGAGATTAGCCATTATAAAGGAAGTTCACAGTACTACTAGATGAAAATAAGTTATAAAAATATTAAACATAATTATAATGATTATTTTCTAAGAAACATGCAATTTTCAAAATTGTTTAACAGTTCTTAATAAGCTATAGCTTCATGCTGTTATTTTTTTGTTTTATTTAACATTGACACTATAAAAGCTATTCGTTAAAGATGAAATTATTCCTATATCCAAGAAAACAGCAGTCCTTCTAGTTGAAATAAGCAAGTGCTGGTGTCATAAGTCAACTCTCATTTCCATACAAGTCAATAATTTCAAAAAAAATCATCCTGTGTGTGTGAGTTTTGTTAGCTAAGAACAGAGGAAGGTCTGGCAAACATCATCTCCAAAATTTTATTATACTGTTAAAACATATTCCCAGACAATACTTGCAAAACATAATTTTTACTTGATATGGTGTGATTTGTAGGTCCAGGGTAATAAAACATCAAGAATAATGTTTCACTAAACTTATTTCTGCTTCAACAACAGAGTTACAAGTATGATTTAATGTTAACCTGATACACTGGAGGCCTTCATGAACAGGAAGATGCGCAATCAGTATGTCAGAAATTCATGTCATTTGAATGCATATCAAACAGTACATCTTAGAGCAGAAATTCTCATTTGCAACCCAAAAGTGTGCATCTCAAATCTATCATTAGTTTGTTGAAGATAGATGTGTATAATAATTTCAGAGACAAAATATGTCATGCTTCCTATTGCCCAGACATAATTAATTTAATTTAATTTTCACACTCAGGACTTTCCAGAGTTTCCCTTTTGTTATTAGAGATATTTCATGCTTTGCTATTATCTATTTAAAAACATTAACAAATATCTTCAATAATTTACATATAAGTAAAGTAAGATAGAAATGGCCCAATACTGAGTTCATTATAGAATGTATTTTGAAAAGTATCATTTATCTATTTATAGATGTGACAAAACACGAAATCCTTGCAACAGTGGTAGGGCAGTGATCTTATCCGGACCATCCTGTGAACAAGATTTTCTCAACAGAGAAGTATTCTGGCCATACAGAGTACCAGAGGTCAAATCATTTTAGAATGGCACTGCAGATTATGAATTATACTATTATTACTGTATTTTAAGACAGGTATTACATAATTTTCTATTTAACCTTTGAAAGATTATTTTAAAATATTCTTTTCTTACCTTTGATTCTTGAACTTTCTTGACGTTTTTCCTGCTGAAATGAAAACAAAAATAGGTCAAAATCTTTAAGTAAGTGTGTTACTGATATGTTGATTTGAAGTTTTATCATCAACATGAGTCAAATGCTTTCAATACATATACTTCAAAAATAATTTTGGAAATTATCTATCCAATTAATAATATCTCTTGGTGCACTGTTTCTATAAGAAATTAAATATATTATATAATATATATATAATATATAATTATATATATAAAAATATATATAATATATATAAATATATTACTGATAAATAAAAGGCAATGAGTAATAGTTATTTATGCCCCTTCAATTTTCATTCTATTTAATATCAATAGATAGTAATATTTTCTAAATTTGTAGTCAAATCAATATTAATTATAAAATATTTGCAACAGTAATTATTTAAGAATAAATAAAGTGAAAACTCTCTTTAAAGTGGTATAAATACTGGCCTTACTTCAATTTATGTTAGAATTGTTTTTATTTTAAGGCTAATGAGGACAATATGTTTTTCATTAAAAGATTGCTACAATTAAATCTGAACATCAATTTGGCAACCTCTTTACTAGTTACAAAATAACCTCAAAATATTAGGTTTTTCAAGTTTTAAATTAGATATTCTGTAACTTCTCAGTTAACATTCAAACACAGTTTAGTCTCCACAAAATTTCAGGATCTCACCTAAAATAATTTTAAAACATATTCCAAATAAAATATCAAATATTCAATATACATTTAATCTAGGTTTAAATTAATACCAATCAAATTTTTCAGTAAAACTCTTATGTTGTTGCAACCATTAATCGAAAATTTTAAACTCAATAAATAATCTCTTAAGTTATACATATATATGTATATATGCATTATTATATGTATATTATTAACCAATGTACAAAATACTGGCAATCTGAATGACTATTAATATGCTAAATTTCCTATAGATATTGATACACATGAAGTTTTATCATTATGTAATCATTTCACATGTGGATTATTTCATATATATAATTTTATACAAAAATATCATGTACTTTGAGGATATTCACCCAAATTCTTCTTCTCATCACTACTGCTGTTCCTATTGTTTCTCTAGTACAGTCTTGCTTCTATGTTTATTTCAAGTACGTAAATGATTTCTTGTATATATAAAATGTTGAACACAAAACTGAAAGAAAACTAGTAGCATTTATCTTTCTCTATCTGCTTCATTACCCTCAGTATTACACTATCCAATGGAATCCATGGTCCTGCAAACAATGTAATTGTATTCCTCCTTATGACTCTAGAAAACACTATTGTAATATACCCAACATCATTTTTATGAATACCTTTTTACTCATAATACATTTAGGCAATTTTCATATGTTTGGTATTTAAAAATGTTATTAATACACATGGATGTACTAGTGTCTCAGTAATGTGATGAATTAAATTTCTTTAAACATCTCAGACTCTGTGTTTGGTAGTTATATTTTCCAATTTGGTGTTATCTTTATATGCATTCCTGTTGTATCTGAACTAATTTGCATTCCACTTGCCCCATATAGTTCCTGCTTTCCCTGCAAAAACATTTTCACTTAATTATTTTCTTAATAGACAGCCATTCACACTAAAGTAAGTTGAAACTTGATTACAATTTTAATTTTCATTCCTTTGATAATCTAGGATATTACCCATTTTTCATGTTTATTGGTTATTGGTATTTCCTATTTTTATAGTTGAATGATCACTTTATGAACTCATTTACTGATTGAAATATCTGACAAGTATAGTGGTTTAATTTTTATAGTTATATATATACTTATATTATAGATATTAACCTAATATTCTATAAAGCAGACAAAGACATTTTCCCGATTCCTCACTCTGTTCCTTTACTCTGACTAGTTCATTTGGTTGTGCAAATGCCTTTAATTTCAGGTAACCCCATTAGTACATTTGGGAGGTTATGTGCTGGGGTGTTAAAACGCAGGCTTATGTCTACATCCTTAAATGTTCAATATTTTCTTCTAGATTTTTAAAATTTCTAGTGCTTACAAAACACTATTTGACTTATTAGCATTTTTAATATCTGGAAGGATTCTGATTTCATTTTATTCTTCTACATGTGGAAAACTATTTTCCCCACAATGTTTGTTGGAAAGTCTTTTTTACTTCACTTATCTGTTTTGGTGACCATTGTCAAAATTCACATGGCTTTCCTTAATTGCTGGTTTACCTCTGGATTATCTGTTTTATTCTCTTGTCTACATACCTGTTTCTTGCTATTTCTTGTCCAGTACCATACTTTTTGTGATTATGTCTCCATAATATAGATATTTGCTGATTTATGATTATCCTTTTTTACTCAGAATTGTTTAAATATGGAAATTTTTTTGCTTCCACATGGATTTTGTTATTTCTTTGTGTCTAGTTTATTGTAAAGAATCACATTGGCATATTGATTAGAATTATTTGCATCTATAGATTGCTTTTTGAAATACAGCAATGTTAATAATATTGAATCTACTGATCCATGACCATGATTGTCCTTTGATATTATGTCTTTTTCAGTTTCTTTCTTTGGTGCTTACAATTTTTCACTGTATTAAGCTTCTCCATTATTGGATTTCTATATAACGAGTTTAAATGGGAAAACCCTGTAATTAAGTAGACTTGTTCACTCAACCTACCTGGAATTAATTTTCATATCTAAGGAAAGTTTACACAAGAGAAAAAAAACAATTTTGAGTTCAACATGACTGGATTAAATAAAGTGGACAGAGGTCAGTAGTAGGTGCTATCAGGGAGGCCATGAAAACATTTATAAGGATTTTGGATTTCAGTCTGAGACCATTAAGAGATCTTTGAATCTCTGCTTAAGCAAGTAATATTATCAAAATGACATTTAAATACAACCACAACCATGTTGGTCATTTCTTTAAGATAGTTCAAGAAAGGCAATAATAGAATTATATAGTAGGAACCAAGAATATATAACTGTGGTAACACAGTGAGATGGTGTCAATGGCATGGAATAATGTGGAACTGGATATGAAGTATCTTCTCAGAACTGGCACAATGACTAATAGATTATATCAGAGGAGGCAAGGATGTTGCCAGGAACATGGGCTCAGTAAAGAACCAGGCCATTTCTAGCATGCTAAGACTCAAGAATAAGCATCTTTATCTTTTTTATTTTTTCAGCTCTGTACAGTTGGTTTTCTTCGAAGTCTATGGTTTTCCCTATAAGAGTGTCATACCACTTGTTTGATTATCAACTTCCTACAAACATTGGTGAATGTACCAGATATTCTGGCTTTTAGAACCATTGCCATCCTTGACCTAAAGAGTCACAGTTTATATTCTCTGGGAAACTGCAACATCAAACTTCTACTTAAAGTTTCTACATACAAACATTCCATCCCTGCTGGTGGGAGTTCAATCTTTTACAATCACTATGAAAATCTATTTGTCAGTTTCTCAGAAGATTGGAAATAGTTCTGCCTCAAGTCCCAGCTATAGCAATCCTGGGCATATACCCAAAAGATGCTCTACCATCCCACAAGGACACTTGTCCAATCATGTTCATAGCAGCTTCGTTTGTAATAACCAGACCTGAAAACAATCTAGAGGTCTCTTGATTGGAGAATAGAAACAGAAAATGTGGTTCATTTATACAATGGAATACAATTCAGCCTCACAAACAAGGACATCCTGCATTTCTTGAGCAAATGTATGGAACTAGAAAATAACAGGATATCCTGAGTGAGGTAATCCAGACCCAAAGGACATACATGGTGTGTACTCACTTATGAGTGGGTATTAGCCATAACATACAAGATAAACATGCTATAATCAACAGATCCAAGAAACAAAAAAAGAAAGAAGGAACAAGGGAAAATATCTGAATCATTCTCAGAATGGGAAACAAATAAATATCTGAGTTCGATGGAAGGAGACGACTGGATAGAAGAGGGGATGATGGGGAGGGTCAGGTGGGAAAATCATATGTAGGGAGAGTAAGGGAGAGAGAAGAAGGATTGGCTGGGGGCAGGGGGCAATGTCTCCGATATGTCAGAGTCCTAGAATCAGGAGAGACTCCAGAAGGTCTAAAGAGGTCACTGTAGCTAAGATTCCTAGCAGTTTACATTATGGATCTTGACTTGACCTCTTTCTGCAACCAGTCAGGACTCCCAGTAGAAGGATAAGGACAGCCACCCACCCATAAAGTTTAGACGTAAAATATGTTCTACCTATAAGGTGTGCAGGGATAAAGATAGAACATAGACTGAGTGAATGGCCAAGAAATGACTGCCCCAAATTTAGACCCACCTCATAGGCAAGAACCTGACACTGACACTCTCAATGATATTGTTATCCCTGAAGACAGGAACCTAGCATAGCTGTCTTCTGGGAGACTCCACCTAGCAGCCAATGGAAAAAGATGTAGAGACACACTCCAAACATTAGATGGAGCTCAGTAAGTCTTAGAGAAGAATTGGAAGAAAGATCGAGGGACTGAAAAAGGAGAAGGATTCCACAGGAAGATCATCAAAGACAACTAACCTGGACCCTCGGGGCCTTCCAGAGACTGATTCATCAACCAAACAGCAAGCATGGACTGGACCTAGGTCTCCTGCATATATGTAGCAGATGAGCAACTTCTTCTTCATGAGGGTCTTCCAAATGACTGGAATAGAGTCTGCCCCTGAGCCTGTTGCCTGCTGACCTGCCTGCCTGTAGGCCTGAGTGCATATGAATCCTGCACCCCAAATAGACAGCCTTGCATGGCCTCAATGGGAGAGGAAGTGCCTAGTCCCAACTTAACTTCTGTTGGGGGGAGGCAAAAGGTTGACCCCCAGAGGGGCTTCTCTCCTCAAAAGAGAAGGGGAAGCAGGACTGACGGAAGGCATGTGTTGGGGGCACTGGGAGGAATAGAAAGTCTGATATTGGCTTATAAAGAGAAAAATCAATGAATTTAATTAAAAATGTTTCTACCTACAATTTTGACAATTGTATATCTAGATACAATATCTGTATCTAGATATCTAATAATGTGGCTGATTGATCATATCCAATGGAAGTGTCGATCTTCCGTATATTGGTCATCATAAAATAGGTAGAAGTAACATCTGCAACGTTCCATGAGATTCACCTTTATCACTCTTTATTTTGAAACATAATAGACTGCAATGTATTTTGGAATATTTTCTGATAGGTAAATGGCATTGTGACCTCATTCCAAAATCTTGATATGATAGGAGACATTGTAATTCAACCTGCTTACCTATCAGACTCCAGAAACAATGGAACACAGAGAATGCACAGATCCTTAGGAATACATGATGGAAGAAAAGACCTAGTGCTAACCAGAGAAATAAGTGTTCTCATAGGAAGAAAAATCACACCATTGTAACAACTTATCTTGTACATATATTATGCAGTGATATTATATAATATTCGATTTTTTTCATCTTTACTATAAAATGGTAACATTGCAATAGAAATAGTAGAGAGAAAGTAATAGTCTTTCTCTGACTTAGCCAATCTGCAACTAAATCCATTTTCTCTCTAATTTCTGAAAAAAAGATAAACACAATGAAACATTGGTTTCAAGAAAGAACGATTCTTAATGTCATGGGGCACTATTTCAAGAAAACACATACTTTTAAAAGTCATTAGCTTCTATATAAATAACCACAGTCTTTATTCAGAGAAGAAAGATAAATCAAATGTTCTAGAAATAAGCATTCAAAATTAGAACAAATATAAAGTTTAATTATACAGTGAAATAGAATGGAAAGATAGAAAATTTTTAGGATTAAAAGCCATGAGAACAAGGAATCATAGATTCTTAGTTAATGCATTATTTATGAAGTAAGTTTTCAATTATATAGATTCTTCTCAGAGGTCAAGTACAATTATCTCCTTAAAAATACCCATTAGAATTATTGAGCTAGGTGGAATCATTGCCTTCAGATAAAATACTATTTTGTTTCTCCTGTGGGTTTAGATGTAATATTGGAATTATTCAAATAAGGAAAAGGATACTATCAAATGTACATGCTGATAAAAATTTCATCAGAAAGCTAGCTAGTAGAGAATGACTTGATTTTTTGTTTTATTCACAAAACTTGTTTCATTTTATCTAGTTATCATTTAGTTTTATATTGTTATTATTATTTTTTTTACTTATTACAGTAGAGTTTGACAATATTTGCATAATGGAAGAAAAATAAGATATAGAAAATGGCAACATTACCGACTTTACATTATTATTGATACAGAGCATGAATAGAAAAAATGTAATAGAAGGAAGATCAATTTCTGTAACACAATATATGGGGAGGGAAAGCTGAGGTATGCAGGGCTTATCAATTAATTGAGTTAGTTCAATATAGTATTTTTATTTAATGAGAGAAGTCGTTAGCTCAATATTGAAGATTGAGTTGTTTGCCAAAATTCAAGAATCTGACAGTGACTTTATACTATTTCATAAGAAGCAGAAGAATCACAAACCTCATGGCTTCATGTTCTTGAGCTAATCCTAACTGGATTCATCCAGGATGATTTTATGATACATAACTATTGCTTACATTATTTGAGGTTGAATAGGCCAAACAGACACTGAAACTGTGTTTAGCTGTACAACAATATATTAATACATGTTTATATAAATCTGTTTTAATATGACTTCAAAATATTTCTGATATGGCAATCAATTTTTGAAATAAGTATATTTTCCTACCTATAAAATGCATTAATAGGAACACAACTCATTTTTCATTTTGTCTTGTAGTATTTCTTAGAAAAATTTAAAGCATTGCAATTTTGTAATGTAAACAGACACTATAAAAATATAAACCAGAGGTTAAAATAGCCAACAATCTTTGTGTCAGGAATTGATTGATAATTGTTTAATGATTATACTTTCCTAGGAATTTAGCTATTATTTTTTAAATTCCAAGCCTTTGAAGATGTTATCTGATATATTTGAGATCATTTTTATGAAAAGAAAACATTCAAAAGTAATGTGAATGAAAGGATAAATTCAGAAGAATCACTTGGATATAAACAAGAATCTCTTAATTTTTTAAAGCAATTAAGTTATTGTAAAATAGCTGATATCTGGTTAGAGATTGTTTATAATGTGTAGTAGTAAATATTATTTAAGCCGCCAAATTTGTTGCGGTAAAATCTCCTACCTGAAGGAGACCAGTAAAGGAAAACACAACTCAATAATTATGGTATAAATTGCACGCCTGGATTGGGCAGATTTACCACTACACTACTCTAATCCCGGGCTATGAGATCCCTTATAATTTGCGGTTTATCCAGGCTGCTGCATGGTTGTCCTTCCCACTCTGGCTCCTTCATCATTAGCTTCCTTCTACTGCTGGCTTCCTTCTGCTTCGACTTCCTCCTGCTTCCCCTTCCTCTGCTTCTGCTTCTCCTTTTATATTGAATTCCTCTCACTCTCTCCTCCCTTAAGCCTTTTTCTCTGCCTCCCCTTCTACTGCCCAATCTCTGGCTCTAGCCTTTATTTACAGGTTTTAATTGGACAGAAGGTTTACAAGACATCACCTGTGTACAGATTCAATCATCCTCTGCAGCCCCTCCCAGGAAAGTGAAACTAGGATCAAAATACAAAGCTGGGGCTATCCACAACAATAATGTTTTGATTCAATGAGGAATCTGCATGCCCAAATGGTCCTTGTCACCACTTGGTTTTTAATCAATAAAGATGCCAAAGGCCAATGGCTGAGCATGGGATTGGACACATGAAGTTGTGCAGGCAAGGACTCAGAGCAGAATGTGAGAGAATCTTCATGACTTGGGGTAGAATGATGGGACACAGGAGCAGAAGGAGATAAAGCCAAACAGCCATGTGAGATTTCATGTAAATGGCCACTGACCAATTCCCAGATTGGTCCTGGAGTAGCAGGAGAAGGTTGTGGAGTGCCCAGCTTTTGAGGTAGCCATTTCAAAAGTAAGCTAATGTGTGTGGCTTTCATTTAAAGATCCAAATATAGCTTCTGGACATGTGCCTGCATGTGATTCACTAGGAGACAAAGTGGTATAGCCAAAACTCACCACTACATAAATTAAGTCTGTTGGCATATATAATTGTTTTATAAGGAAGTACAGTGGTCCTAAAAGATCTATGAAAACTAGTTAATAACCACATATACCAAGCCACACTGACAATTTTTTAAATTAGCATATTGTTATCAAAATAGAAAATATAATTAAGACTAATAATTATCAACATTTTAATTTATAGAATAAGAATTATTATCATAGTAGGATAATTAGTTTTAATTTGTTCTCAAGGCTTTGATATCCATTATTTATTTACCAAAAAGATGCCACCAAAAAAAATTCTAAAGTATGAATCTGCTGAACACGTATATGTATCACATATTTATTTCCATATACTGTAGAGCATAAACATTGTTAAAACTAACTATTGGTGTTACAATGCTTTGAAGTTTATAAATTCATAGAAGTGGTCAATAGGAGAGTTATTTAATATAATTAAGTTATTATATTTGATAATACAATTTTTTTTACACTTTCTTTTTTTTTTTCCTTTCCTTTTTTAATACTGGAAATTTTATTTACATTTCAGATGTTCTCCCCTTACCCCTTTCCCCCCCCCTCCCAGGAACTCCCTATCCCTTCCCTTCTCCTCTTGCTTCTATGATGGTATACCCCCACCTACCCTCCCCCGTACCTCACCTCCCCACACTCGAATACCCCCCCCACAATATCCAGCCTTCATGGGACCAAGGATCTCTTCTCCCACTTATATATAGCTCCTTTGCATATAGCTGGAGCCATGGGTCCCTCCCTAAGCGCTCCAGGCTGGTGATTAAGAGCTCCCTGGGGGCTCTGGTTGGTTGGTATTGTTGTTTTCCTCATGGTGTCACGAATCCTTACAACTCTTTAAGTCTTCACTCTAACTCCTCTATTGGGAACCCCACGATCAGATTGATGGTTAGCTGTGAGCATCTGCCTCTGAATATGTCAGACTCTTGCAGACCTCTAAGGAGACAGCTATATCAGGCTCTTGTCCGCATGTACTTCCTGACAGCCACATCAACTTCTAAATTTGGTGACTGTACATGGGATGGATACCCAGGTGGAATGGTCTGCAGACGACCCCTCCTTCAGATTCTGTCCTGCACTTTGTATCCATATTTGCTCCCTTGAGTATTTTGTTACTCCTTCTAAGAAGGACTGAAGCCCCACACACACTTGGTCTTCATTCTTCATGAGCTTTATGTAGTCTGTGAGTTGAATCTTGGGTATTTCAAGCTTCTGGGCTAAAATCCAATAATCAGTGAGTGAATACCATGTATGTTCTTTTGTGATTGGGTTACTTCATTCAGGATGATATTTTCTAGTTCCATCCATTTACATAAGAATTTATCAAATTCATTGTTTTTAATAGCTGAGTGATATTCCATTGTGTAAATGTACCACATTTTTTGTATCCATTCCTCTGTTGAAAGGCATCTGGGTTCTTTCCAGTTTCTGCCTATTATAAATAAAGCTGCTATGAACATAGTAGAGCATATGTCCTTGTTATATGTTAGAGCATCTTCTGGGTATATGCCCAGGAATGGTATTGCTGGGTCCTCAGGCAGTGATATGTCCAATTTTCTAAGGAACCCCCAGACTGTTTTCCATAGTGGTTGCACCATCTTGCAAACCCACCAACAATGGAAGAATGTTCCTCTTTCTCCACATCCTTGCCAGCATCTATTATCACCTGAGATTTTGATCTTAGCCATTCTGACTGGTGTGAAGTGGAATCTCAGGGTTGTTTTGATTTGCATTTCCCTGATGACCAAGGATGCTTAACATTTCTTTAGGTGCTTCTCAGCCATTTGCATTTCCTCAGTTGAGAATTCTTTGTTTACCTGCATACCCCATTTTTTAATAGGGTTATTTGGTTGCCTAGAGTCTAATTTCTTGAGTTCTTTGTATATGTTGGATATTAGTCCTCTATCGGATGTGGGATTGGTAAAGATCTTTTCCCGATCTGTTGGTTGCCATTTTGTCCTATTGATAGTGTCCTTTGCCTTACAGAAACTTTGCAATTATATGAAGTCCCATTTATCAATTCTTGATCTTAGAGCATAAGCCATTGGTGTTCTATTGAGGAACTTTTCCCCTGTGCCTAGGTATTCGAGGGTCTTCCCCAACTTCTCTTCTATTAGTTTCAGTGTGTCTGGTTTTATGTGAAGGTTCTTTATCCACTTGGACTTGAGCTTTGTACAAGGAGATAAGAATGGATCGATTTGCATTCTTCTGCATGTTGTCCTCCAGTTGAACCAGCACCATTTGTTGAAAATGCTGTCCTTGTTTCACTGGATGGTTTTAGCTCCTTTGTCAAAGATCAAATGACCATAGTTGTGTGGGTTCATTTCTGGGACTTCAACTCTATTCCACTGATCTTCCTGCCTGTCTCTGTACCAATACCAGGCAGTTTTTATCACTATTGCTCTGTAGTACAACTTGAGGTCAGGGATGGCGATTCCTCCAGAAGTTCTTTTATTGTTGAGAATGGTTTTTTGCTATCCTGGGTTTTTTGTTATTCCAAATAAATTTGAGAATTTTTCTTTCTAGCTCTGTAAAGAATTGAGTTGGTATTTTAATGGGGATTACATTGAATCTGTAGATTGCTTTTGGCAAGATGGCCATTTTTACTATATTAATCCTGCCGATCCATGAGCATGAGAGATCTTTCCATTTCCTGAGATCTTCTTCAATTTCTTTCTTTAGAGACTTGAAGTTCTTGTCATACAGGTCTTTCACTTGCTTGGTTAGATTCACATGGAGGTATTTTATGTTATTTGTGACTATTGTGAAGGGTGTCATTTCCCTAATTTCTTTTTCAGCCTGTTTATCTTTCACGTGGAGGAAGGCTACTGATTTGTTTGAGTTGATTTTATAACCAGCCACCTTACTGAAGTCGTTTATCAGGTTGAGGAGTTTTCTGGTGGAAGTTCTGGGGACACTTAAGTATACTATCATATCATCTGCGAATATTGATATTTTGACTTCTTCCTTTCCTATTTGTATTCCTTTGACTTCTTTTTGTTGTCTAATTGCTCTGGCTAGGACTTCCAGTACTATATTGAATAGGTAGGGAGAGAGTGGGCAGCCTTGTCTAGTCCCTGATCTTAGTGGTATTGCTTCAAGTTTCTCTCCATTTAGTTTGATGTTGGCTATTGGTTTGCAGTATATTGCTTTTACTATGCTTAGGTATGGGCCTTGAATTCCTGATCTTTCCAAGACTTTTACCATGAAGGTATGTAGAATTTTGTCAAATGCTTTCTCAGCATCTAGTGAGATGATCATGTAGTTTTTTTCTTTGAATTAGTTTATATAGTGGATTACATTGATGGATTTCCGAATATTGAACTGTCCCTGCATTCCTGGGATAAAGCCCACTTGATCATGATGGATGATTGTTTTGATGTGTTCTTGGATTCGGTTTGCTAGAATTTTATTGAGTATTTTTGCATCAATATTCATAAGAGAGATTGGTCTGAAGTTCTCTTTCTTGTTGGGTCTTTGTGAGGTTTAGGTATAAGTGTGATTGTAGCTTCATAGAATGAATTGAGTAGTGTTCCCTCTGTTTCTAATTTGTGGAATAGTTTTAAAAGAATTGGTATTAGGTCTTCCTTGAAGGTCTGATAGAATTCTGCACTAAAACTATCTGGTCCTGTGCTTTTTTTTGGTAGGGAGAATTTTAATGACTGCTGTTATTTATTTAGGGGTTATGGGACTGTTTAGATGGTTTATTTGCTCCTCATTTAACTTTGGTACCTGGTAGCTGTCTAGAAAATTGTCCATTTCATCCAGATTTTCCATTTTTGTTGAGTATAGTTCTTTGTAGTAGGATCTGATGATTTTTCTAATTTCCTCAGTTTCTGTTGTTATGTCTCCCTTTACAGATCTGATTTTATTAATTTGGATACTGTCCCTTTGCCCTCTGGTTAATCTGGCTAGGGGTTTATCTATCTTGTTGATTTTCACAAAGAACCAACTCCTGGTTTTGTTGATATTTTGTATAGTTCTTTCTGTTTCTACTCGGTTGATTTCAGCCCTGAGTTTGATTATTTCCTGATGCCTACTCCTCTTGGTTGTATTTGCTTCTTTTTGTTCTAGAGCTTTCAGGTGTGCTGTCAATTGTTAATGTGTGCTCTCTCCAATTTCTTTTTGTAGGCACTTAGAGCTATGAGTTTTCCTCTTAGCACTGCTTTCATGGAGTCCCACAAGTTCTGGTATGATGTGGCCTCATTTTCGTTAAATTCTAAGAAGTCTTTAATTTCTTACTTTATTTCTTCCTTGACTAAGTCATCATTGAGTAGAGCATTGTTCAGTTTCCACATTCATGTGGGTTTTCCATTGGTTTTGTCATTATTAAAGACCAGCCTTAGTCTGTGGTGATCTGATAGGATGCAAGGGATTATTTCAATCTTTTTGTATCTGTTGAGGACTGTTTTGTGACCAATTATATGATCTGTTTTGGAGAAGGTACCATGAGTTGCTGAGAAAAAGGTGTATTCTTTTGCTTTAGGATGAAATGTTCTATAGATATCTGTTAAATTCATTTGCTTCATAACTTCTGTTAATTTCAATGTGTCTTTGTTTAGTTTCTGTTTCCATGATCTGTCTATTGGAGAGAGCGGGTGTTAAAATCCCCCACTATTATTGTGTGAGGTGCAATGTGTGCTTTGAGCTTTAGTAAAGTTTCTTTTATGTATGTGGGTGCCCTTGCATTTGGAGCATAGATGTTCATATTTGAGAGTTCATCTTGGTAGATTTTTCCTTTGATAGGTATGGAGTGTCCTTCCTTATCTTTTTTGATTACTTTTGGTTGAAAGTCGATTCTATTTGATATTAGAATGGCTACTCCAGCTTGTTTCTTGGGACCATTTGCTTGGAAAATTGTTTTCCAGCCTTTTCTCTGAGGTAATGTCTGTCTTTGTCACTGAGGTGTGTTTCTTGTACGCAACAAAATTCTGGGTCCTGTTTATGTATCCAGCCTGATAGTCTATGTCTTTTTATTGGAGAATTAAGTCCATTGATGCTAAGAGATATTAAGGAAAAATGATTGTTACTTCCTATTATTTTTGTTGTTAGAAGTGGAATTATGTTTGTATAGCTATCTTCTTTTGGGGTTGTTGGAAGATTACTTACATGCTTTTTCTAAGTTGTAGTTTCCTTCTTTGTGTTATCCTTTAAGTGCTGGGTTTGTGGGAAGATATTGTGCAAATTTGGTTTTTTCATGGAATATCTTGGTTTCTCCATCGATTACAATTTGATAATACAGTTATTTTTTAACATTCCAACATATTAATATACCAAAATACACGTTTTTTTTCACCTGTTTTCCTGACTATTATCGCAATAACATTCATGTTGCTACAGTTAATTTAATTATAAAATTCCTGTCAAATAAAGCACATTAGTAAGTATGAAATAATACCTATAACTTATTTAATATTACTGTTCTAAAAAGACTGCTGGTAAAGTATTAATTTAAACATAATTTTATTATATTTCATTTCAAATTCAGTTTTCTTGGCATTTCAATGATGTACCTCTTCCACTGTCCCATGAGTAAGACTTTCTTTGGTTCTTTAATTTCCAACAGCAACTCTACTATTTAATTATCTTTACAGATGATATTGCTCTCATTAATGACCCATTTGTGATCATGCCTGTTCCCCTTAGTGGATTGCTGATTTCACGTATTAGAGACCTTTGAAATTTCCACTTATAAACTCTCAGGCTTTGGCTCCACAATTCAACAGTTGAGTGGCAAGAAGCACCCATGCACACACACACACACACACACACACACACACACACACACACATTCACACATACACAATGATAATATATACCAATAAATGATGAGCTTATACACTGTTTCGGAGTAAATTCATGGAGAATAAGGGCCTCTAGTGATTTTGCCTGTGTGAAGGTAAAAAATAAGTAGTGAGAAACTGAAAATCTTTAAAGAGATGAGGAGATTGTAGGGGAAAGTATGTTCTTTACACAGTTAAGAGAAAGAACAAAGGACATAGCATTGTATCATAGGCTCAGTGTTCCCTTTCACAGGTGAACCCTAACTTCATATATTCAGATTTGTGTTATCAATATGGGAAAACCTATAGAAGGGTAAAAAATGAAAAGAAACTAGAAATGGTTCATTTGTATTGGGGCTATCTTAAGAGAAAGGGATATAAAGCAATGATGATTTTTTATTGGCTATTTTATTTATTTACAATACAGATGCCATTCCATTTCCCCATTTCTGCTCTCTAGAACCCCTATCACATCCCTCCTCCTCCTTTATACTTTTATACCATTCTGATTACATGCATGTATTAAGGTCAGTTCTAGGTTGAGGGTCTAGCAATACAATAGATGCAAATAGTCAAGGAACAAACAAAACAATAAATACAAATAGTCAAAGATAAAAAAACAATGTATTAAACCCAAATACATGAACACTCCTGTGATCACTATTTCTAAGGACTTGTCAGGATGACAAAAGTATCTGAGCCTACTTCCCTGTCCTAGCCCAAGGTCATTTTCATGTCTGAAGCCTTCTTCCTTCTTCTAACCTAAAATTTAGGTTCCTGCCTGAGATTACTTCTTTGTTTTAGCCTAAGATTTAAATTCCTACCTGAAATTATTTCTTTGTTCTAGCTAATGTCAGATTACTGCTTGAAGCCTACTTCCTTATCCTTAGCCAATGTCATATTCCTGCAAAACAGCCCACTTCCTTGCCCTTGGCCCATGTCAAATTCTTGCCAAGCAGCCCCAAAGGTTCTCTGCCTCTTCCCCCTTTTTTTATTTCATTAACAAGACTGAGCCATGGACTGCTCTAGAAATCAATTCAATATTGGAAATGACAGTCTTCATTTGGAAGTCTGGTTCTGGATATTTTCAGAGACATATATGGAAATTAGCTGTAGTTCTCTATAATGTTATGTTAGTAAGAGATAAAGTTGCAGCAGGATCTGGATTTCAAACAGGTGTTAGCATATGTATTAAGGCTCTTTTAATTGTCAAGTTAAAATACTTTTGTTTCTCCTACAGTATTTGAAGTTGCATTGATTGTACACCTGCTAATTGTGTTTGTGTTTTCAAATCTGGCATGTCAGTTATGGAGGTATATCAACCAGCTTTTGTTTAAGTGCCCTGAGTATCACAGAACTTTGGTATGTGAAAAATAGCTTGCAAGTACTGGAAGAAATGAGTCAGGCTTTACGCAGAAGCAAGATGGTAGTGGGCTTGATTATTGCTGCTATAACAGCTTTAATTACATCAATTGCTAGCACCACTGCTTCTGTAATTGCTGTGACACAAGAAGTAAAGACAGCTACTTTTGTTAATCATTTAGCAAAAAATGTTACTAGTGTGTTGAATATACAAGAGGATTTAGATAGGCTTTTGGAAGAACGGGTTGATGCCATTTATCATATTCAAAATATTGGAAGGAGGTTCAGAATTTAAAGGTAAGGAGCCGTCTTGAGTGTCATGCCAAATACCATTGGATTCATGTTAGTCCTAAAATTTACAATGGTAGTCATTGTAATTAGGAAGAAGTTTAATGACATGTGGACTGTATTTGGCATAATTCTAACACCTCTTGGGATGTTTTAACGATACATAGGGAGCTTAAGAATTTCAAGAATGCTGCTCTACTGAGCTTTGATGCAGTAGATACTGCAGATAAAATTGCTCATGGCCTGAAGTCAGTATTTCTATTTTGCTCAAGCATCAAGAATGGCGTATATAGCTTGATTATGCTAGCCCTTTTTGTCCTGGAAATACTTTTATTCCTGCCCATTGTTTTAAGGCTTTTCTTCAGAAACATCAACATGTTGACAGCCAAGTACATGGCTTGAACCTGAAAATGGAAACCCAGACAGAACTATTAAATTAACAGACTGGCAAGCCAAGAATGGACAAGACTCTTCATAGAGCCTTACCAACCTAAGACAGAAGTGCATTCCTTTTAATAATGCCTATTCCATGACTGGTAAGGAAAGCATTCTTGTCAGAATGATGATTTTTATAACAGAATGTGCACATTTGTTGAGTGGAAATTTTAATAGGTATAGTGGTATGTGTATTTACAAGATGACAGAGGACAGAGGACTCACTAGCTCACTAAAACTAATTATTTGTAAAACTATTTGGGAATTTAATACTTTGTATAAGTGTGTGTGTGTGTGTGTGTGTGTGTGGAGAGAGAGAGAGAGAGAGAGAGAGAGAGAGAGAAAGAGAGAAAGAGAGAGAGAGAGAGAGAGAGAGAGAGAGAGAGAGAGAGAGAATGTGTGTAACAAAGGGAAATATTCTGCCTGTTTAGATAATGCTTTTCTGTGGGACCATTGATAGGATGGCTTGGGTTTTGGTAGTAGCGCTGGCTAGAAATAGCCTCAAGACCCAAGAGTTATACATGCCTGTGAGTGATGGCATATATTTTGCTATGCTCCCAGAATGCAGGGTCCTGACATGTGGTCTAACATCTCCACTGATCCATGCTTTTCAGTCATGTAGGGCAATGCAGTCCCTCCCAAAGAGGTTTGTGTCACCTAGCACAAGTAGAGGGCATGACTACAGGCCTCAGCCTCATGATATTTCCATATTAATGAGATACCTAAAGGCCAGAGGGCATAGCCAAGTACATATTCTGACCCTCCTCCCTCCGTATTTAAATCAGGTCCACTCTGACCTAAGTGAGGGTGCATCCAGATTCAAATACTATCCATCATGAAAATAAAGCCTGTAAAACCACAGACTTCCATGTGTCTTTGGGGGGCCAACCGTGGGGTATACAGAGAAGGTCTCAACTACCAAGCTGTTTACACTGAGATTCTCTGTGTTCCACTGAGGAGGCCCACCTTTTCAAGCAAGCTAACTGAGCCACGGATTAAGGAGTACTTCCTGTAGGACTTGGTCTGGGCATCCCTTCCCTATCTCCCTCATTTCTCTCTGTTTGCCGACCTACAGTTTCTATTTGTCTGCCCCCCCTAATGGTGTCTGGGAGTTCCAAATAGAGACCACCGGCCTCTGGGCCCACTCAAGAGCCCTGCCCCGCTCTGCAGAAACTTCAGACTGAGATTCTCTCAGTGCAAGCCCCTACAGCATCTGCCTGGAAATTCAGTTAAATTCTTGTGCTTCTGCCACTCTGAACCATGACAGATAACAGACAAGCACCGAGACTACAACACCGCCCAACAGAGATCCATGCCCACGCACACAGGGAGCATCATTCCCCACACTTCTCAATTATCCTAGTATAAGCTTCCTTCTAACTGATGTTCATATTCATAGACAAATGAAAATTCACACTTGACTCTAATCATAGAAGTCCTTCTTTGTGATTAATGGTGGTGGATGTAAATATACCCAGCTGACAAGCTGCTGAAGTAAGTGATAGTTAGGCTCAGTCCTAGACAGAACTTTCTCACTGCACCTCTAAGGTTCAGTGAACATTGCAGAGGAAGAAGTAAAAAAACTAAGAATTGGGGGTTGGGTTGAAGGGCTGTGAAATTCTGGTTTCTGGGCACAAAAGCTGTGGTAACCTAAACTGGTTTCTATAAATCACTGAGTATCCCAGTAGTTAATGATGGATTGGGAGCAGTTTACAGGGCTCTGTGCCTTTCTGATGAGCTGTTGTCTACTGATGTAATTGGAAGAAGATGCCACCAATGTCTTCAGTCATGTAATAACAAAGAAGGTTACATCAGGTGACAGGCCATAGTTCCAAAGCCATAGTGACATGATACTGATTAAATTAGCTCTCTGCAAACAAAAATAAAAAATAGTTATGGATATAGGAAGAACATTTATGGGGAGAATAGGCTGGATAATGGAGATAGGTGGGAGATTAGAGATAGGGCATTATAATAAATATTCATATTATATAAAGTCTAAGAACAACAATAAAATCTAAAAAGTATTATGGGTTGAGGTCTTACAGCAAATAAAAAAATATAGAAGGTATTAATAGTGTTGCATAAAAAATAACTTTTAATTACTTTGTACAGTATGAAATAATTGCTGTTTTTTAATAAATTAATAAATATAAATTATATATAAATACATAAAATATAATAAAAATAATAAATTAAAAAAATTTAGTAATCTAATATTAGCTGGTAATATCTTCTATTGTTTAATATAAGTATTTTTGTGGAGAATGAAATCAGAAAATTCTATACTGTTATTTTTCCATAACATATGTTTTCCATAACGTAACAGTATATAATCTTGGCTGAATACATATTGATGAGAAGAACTCAGTCCTCTGACAATATTTACTCTTATCATAATGAATCTTAAGTTCCTCATGTGCAAGCAAGAATGGGGAAAAGTACTTGTTATTGAATGATGAATGTTTTTAGCACCCAGTTATTGAAAAGATGGTAATTTAAAAATATATACAATAGGCTTAAATTTACAGACTAGAAATAAATTCATCTACTTAATCTTTCTATGTCTAATAATACATAATTTTTTTATTTATACATGATCAATTTCAAATATTTACCAATTAAGTGTCTAGTGTTTAGACACTTAAAAGGATGCAAGGATCCAATGGCATTATGGAAATACATATATAATGACACTTATGGTTTAATTTTTACTTGCAAACATCAGAAGCTTTGGTTGCTTTTTAATAAGTTAATTTGCATTAAATTAAGTCCATAACCCATACTGGAAACACAATTATAGTACTGCATTAAGTATAATAAAATTATAATTTTATAAAAGTGCCACGAGAAATATATTTGTTTTATGGAATTGAAATGATGGATGCTCTTGACTTTAAATGTTATAGTAGTGTTCAGTAACACAAATAAACATGTTGAAATCCAGAGTGGAAATTTTACATTTGAACGGAAGAAATTAATTGGTGATATATGTTTAGAAAGGCACGGAGACAATAAAGTTGAACAAATAATCAAAATGATAATCATTCACTAAAATTTATACATGATTGATATACATGCAAGCACTGTTTATATAATAATTATTTATGGTTTTAAATTTAAGGATTAAAGGTATAATGAAAGAGTGTATTTGACCTGAGAACAAAAATCTGAGATAATGATAATTTTGTATTCTAATAATAACATTATTATTTACTATTATATTTTGATTAAAATATAGTAATATTAAATTAAATTCACATGCTGAGAAAATTGTATTTTTATTCTTCTGAAAATTCACATTCAGTTAATTATAGAGCTGAGTCTATTTGCTAAAGTCCCCAAATTAAATAAGCATAACAATTATTAAATTATTATTAAAGTGTACTTTAGTAATGAGAAACATAATTTTGATTTTCTAGCATAAATAATTAAAGGATTTATAATAAGTGATAACATAATCACTAATTAATGTATTTGTCTTAAACTCAGTCATTTACATTATAATTTCTATATATTGTCTTTGTAAAAATTTGAGTTTGTAATTTACTAAGCTTGTAGACAATTGTTGAGCAATCACTGTTATAATAATAAAACCATTAGAGTTTTTGAAAGTCCATAATTAGAAGTATAACATTGTTTACATACTAATATGTTTTTTATGGTTACAAATAAAATTTATTGTTGAGACTATGGTTTGTGAAAGAAAAATGTTGTACTGTAGTGTATAAAATATAACGTTATTTCTAGATATCAATGGCCAGACCAAAATTACTACAAAATAGCCTATGCACTGCAAGTCCAGAGGCTTTCTGGAAAAGAGTGGAGTGAGAAAAGCTAGGTACATGTAATATAAGCAAAAACCCAAACAGAATGTCAATCTGCCTAACAGAAAGATGATTTAATGTCTCTAAACAAAAAAGATTGAGATTCAGTGACATTTAAAGTGACAGCAGGTTGTACTGCTACTTTCCCAAATCAGTGCAATCTCTAACTCAGTCTTTAATTTTTCCTTATGCCAACCAGAAAGATGCAGAGCTCACCTTAGCCAAGAAGCTTATTTTTGAAATGGAAAACTACCATTACAAAAAGGTACAATTGGGGATAATGCAGAGAGCCATTTACTGGGACTCCATTTGATACAAAGCATGCATCTGAGGTTCAAACACCACACAAAAGGATAGAAAGATCACAAGAGTCAGAAGACAGGATATGTGTCACAAAATGTCTATTTCTGACATTTAAAGCTTCTCTCATGAACTAGTGATGATATGGTTGACCAAAAAAGCCTAAATAGACATTGCCTATTTCAAACCTGATGCAGATAGGGAAATCACAAAGGCCTCACTCCTGTATGAAAAGCCACAGGCCAATAATTCCTTCTAAAAAAAAAGTGAATACCAGCAATATAGTTCAAGAGGAGTTCCCTAATTGATTATCAAAGACCTATGCAAACTTTTACAAACTACAAGACTACAAACCACTGATATGAGCAACAGTAATGAAATCAGAATTTTGCATTTCTATATTAATGTGTTTATGGGTGTTGTGAGTTGTGTGCTTTTGTGTATGTGTGTGTGTAATAATTTTAAGAGGACATGAGTTAGAGAGGATCATGATTAAAGATTATGAAAAAGATTGAGGGATGAAGAAAATGTACAAAGAGTACACATAGGTGAATATTATTTTAAAAAAAAGAAAATTAATGATAGTAAGAATATGAGTCTTACAACTATTAGTTGATTTTCATACATTATTCTTATAACCTAGTAGATGATTTTTAGCTTTTTTTGTTTATATCTTCATTTCAATATGCAAAAATCTTATTAGTTTTTCCTACCTAGTCTTTAAATTTCCTAAGCACCAAGGGGAAAATAATCACACAAAGGAGTATTTATGAAGTTAGAGTAAAAAAAAAATGTATTTCTCAAATTACCGTAAAGAATTATGATTTGCACATCTTGGGATCTTCATAAAATAAACAAGAAAATTTAACAATATCCCTTTGCCAAATTGGCAGGTGGGTAGAAAATGCTACCATTAAATTAAGCTAATTTTATTACTAAGGTGGGTGACATCAAGGGAATTATCTTACAGCTAGCTATGATAAAGCTTCTGTTCTCAAAAACCTTACCATCTGCATGAAATGTTTAGGGAAAGAAAACTTAAATTACATGAGTAGCCCCTCAATAATATTAGAGGAGAAGGATACAATTTTGTTTACAAGAAATTCACCTGACATCAGTACCATTTGTTTGCTTTTTCATAAAAGGTGAATTTTCGCAAGTCAATTTACTACTAGAAAATTTCATGTATAGTTTCACAAACTTTTTTGAGATTTTCAAGTTAAAAGTTTCTGCAAATGTGAGTATACATAGACAATAAAGATATTGAAAAATGCTTTTATATTGTTTTATGATAATTGTATAAATTAAGTATACCTATAAGTAAAGACATAGTGAAATTAAATATAGAACAAAACAATAAAAAAAAACCTTTGTGAATAAAACTATGGCATATCTTTTTTCACACAATTTGGAGTAGGAAAAAAAATGCTTTGGAACAATGAAAA
>JAJTUV010004152.1:0-25983 GCA_021653895.1 Mastomys natalensis | reverse complement strand
TTTTAAAATAGCCAAATCAATGAATTAGTCTGAGATGCAATCTATTATTGGACTCAGCCATCATTATTAGTGTTACTTTACACATTTAAAAGCGATTTGAAAATTAGTTCATTTTCATTTTAGATTCACATACTTATATGATCATCCTCAAATTATACAACAAAATCAACAATAACAATACTACTACTATAACTACTACTACTACCACCACCAATAATGTATGATGATGATGATGATAATTTTAATATAGATTTAGATGTTTTCTAGGTAGAAAAATGTAACTGTGAATGCTATATCTCTGATATTAATGGTGATGTTTAGGGTCTCATTTCCACAGGAACTTCTTTCTCCCCGTTTTAATTTTTTTTTCTTCATTCTCAGTCCTGACCCCATACAATTTTTAGCCCCTCATTAGCATCATGCCATCTTTTCTTAGGACAATGCCTCAGCTATGTCAAGAGCAATTACTACCAGCAGTAATACCAGGTTAAAGGTTTTAAAATCCCTGTACAAATAAACAAAAGGTGATAAGGTGACTTCTGTTCCAAGAAGTCTATTCATTGTTTTAATAGCCCTGAAATGCAATTTAGCAAATGACTAAATCATAATAACAACTTAAAGTTACCAAAGACCTTAAATGTGTAAAGTGCTCTTGTATATATGAGGGCATCTGATCTTTGTCACCATCACTGAAAACCATTGAAATAAAAGTGGCTTATTATACAATGACATTACTACACTTAACAAGTTTTAAGTGAGTAGTCAAACTTCAAAATTGGCATTTTAAATTCAGCAATTTCTCTTTTTTAAAAAGTGAAACTGCACCAAGCTCTATAGATAGTAACCATTGGCCCTGACATACTTAGTGAAGCTTTTCTCTAAGAACATAGTACTCTCCATGATTTTAGTCCTGGGTGTGATCTATGGGGAAAAGAAGAGAGAAAGAATCTCCATGATCCAATAACAAATTTACCAATATCGAAGTGTGGCAATTATATTTATTAAATGAACACTCTGAAGAGTAATTTGAAATGATACTTTGTTTAACTCTTCCTTTGAGTGACTACTGTCATAATTTGTGACTTTCTGTTCATTTGAGTTATGTTTATGTGAAAACATAACTTTTATTTCTAATGAGAAATTCTTGTTCTTTTGCCAAGTGTGTGTGTGTGTGTGTGTGTGTGTGTGTGTGTGTGTGTGTGTGTGTTTCTGCACTGTTGAGTACTTTCACACATAATTTACTCTTGACAAAACTGTAGTGATGAGACTTATATAAAAGAAATTCTTTTATGAAGATTAAGGCTGAGAGATACTCAGGACTAGGGTTTTTTACGCCAATAGAATTTTTTTTCTCTTAAACTTATGTGTTTCTGTGTGTGTGTGTGTGTGTGTCTGTGTGTCTGTGTGTCTGTGTGTCTGTGTGTGAATTTCTTCAGAGATATAAGAGGATAAAGTGGTAGCCATCCTTGACCTGGACTTAGAGAAAGTTGACACCTTTTACCTTGGCAGTAAACACTCTTGATCACTGAGCAATCTCTCCAGGTTCTTAGATGAAATTTGTATTTATAAATGATGTAAGTGATGAAATAAACATATCCTTTATGTATTTTTTACTTTATTTTGTTTTATTTTCCTATGTCTTAATAAATTTTCTAAAAAAATAGATATATTAACTTCCTTTTAAATGTTGATATTTGTAACTTTTTAAGAATTAAACGTATTTTGATCAGTTTATATAACCTAGATTTACTCCTTCCAGATTCACCACCTACCTAGCCACTCAAGAATATATTCACTCTTTCTCTGTTGTTCTTAAATACACGCTAAACATAAAGCAAATAACAAAAATCAAAACAAACTAAAATGAATCCATTCTTACTCAGCTTTTTAAAAAGGTATTTAGTGGAGCCTAACTTTTGTGGTTTTGTATTTTTATTGTCCTAGTTTTCATTATTTTGTTTTTCCTCTGTACCATCCTACTTTTCTATTTTCCAATTTTTAAAAGCATATCTTTTTATGTGTTCTTTTCTTACAGTGATATTTTACAGTAAACATGTACATCCATGTACAATGGTTTTATTTCTAAATGTGGTTTGTGGTGTCCACACACACATACATATGCACGTGTGTGTGTGTGTGTGTGTGTGTGTGTGTGTGTGTGTGTGTGTGTGTGGAGTACCTTGAAAACAATAGGATGGCATTATATGTCTTGCTTTATCATTCCTCAGTTGTTTCCTTGAAAGGCAATCTGTCAAGGAATCTGGAGTGAGGCAGATAATCCATTAACCCCAGTAATCCTCATTTCTCTGCCCCTGAAAGCCCTGGTATTTCAGGTGCATGCAAAAACCTGTGTAGCCTTCTACATAGATTCTGGTGATTTGAACTCCACCCTCATATTTGAGTATTATTTTTTACCCACTTAGCCAAATCCCTAACCCCTTATCTGTTGCTTTCTCTTTATTAAATCATATATTTTCTATATTTAGGGATTATTTCATTATATTCTACTCAGATTTTAGTAGTACTTGTTCAAATATTTTTGTTAATTATTTCATTTTCTTTACGCTTGTATTCATGGGTATATGTACACATATGCACAAGCACTTTGGGGCTAGCAGATGATATTTAGTATCTTTCTTAAATCACTCTCTATCATATTTTTGCAACAAGGTCCCTCATTGAACTCGTAGTTCATCTTTTATGTTAGACTATTTGGTCAGTGATCCTCTGGGAATCTTCTGTCTTTACTTCCATAGGGTGGGATTACAGGTACTTATTTTTAGTGTGTGGCTTTATGAGTGGTAATGGGTTCAGACATAGAGTAGCAAATGCTTTACCAATGCAAGCATCTCCCAAGCCCTCTTATTCTAATGTCTGTGTGTGTGTGTGTGTGTGTGTGTGTGTGTGTGTGTGTGTGTGTGAATGTAAAATAATTTTACCATAATTGTTCAAAATTATACATCTTCCTTTGAGTGAATGTTTGGTAGTTGTTATTGGTTCTGAACAATGATATTTTAACTATTACTTTAGCTTTATGAAGTGATGCTGTAATATTTTCATCTTTCATTATTTCTAATGAAGATAGTTGACACATTCATGACTCTGTAGGTGGATTATTTTATTTTTTTGGTAGTGTTATTACTTTACCGCATTATTTGACATTACGATCAGCAATAACTTGCTACTTTTACTCTTTGATATTTATAAACAGAGGGTTTGGCAGTTTGATATGGGTTAATGTGCATGATATTTCTATGTCTAAGAAGAGTCAGCCTTTTAAAAATGTCTATGATTTCCAGAATCAGTTGTAGCTACCCTAATTTTATATTTTATACCCTCACATATTCAGTGTCACTGACTGTGAATTATATGTTTCTCTTTCTAGTTGCTTTCTTTGTGTTTCAAAGTCTCTGTATAAACCTTGCTTTGTGATACAGAAGTTCAGTTGTCTGGACATGAGGGGAGAGCAGGGATGACACTGTGCCTGCCAGCCCTCTCTTTGCATTCATCTAATGAACTACCATTTTCATATCAGTATTGAAGTCCAAAAATCACTGTGCTCGTTCAATATTCTTGATTGTGCTACAAATAGGCAGCCTAGATTGAATGTTTAAGTTGTATGCTGTTATATACAACTACTTTAAATTAAAGCCTTTAATCTTTTTACATTTATATTGTGAATGTCGCCTTTTGGGTTACTTATTTCATTTTGTATTAATCCCGTTTTTTTAATATTTTAACAACCAAGTTCATCATTGTCAGTGCTCTTGACCATGACAGTTGAATAGTTATCACTCTTTCTCTATCTGCCTACTCTTCTCTGAGAGTCAACTCATCCTTCCCTGCAGCTACATGTCAGGTCAGCTTTACCCTGACCTAAGCCAGCTTCCCTTCCGTAGTGGCAAAGATCTTACACACTGATAAATGAGCACACAATTCATACACCCATTCAGTCTCTAAAGAGTCAATTCTATGACCTACTTCACTTCCCACATGCTCCACACAACACAACAACAACAAAAAAGTCAGATCACCAGAAGTGGTCCATGTAAACATTAACATGAAGCCTTGGCAGTTACTAGGACATAAACATGTACATGCATTCATTTCTACTTTTGTGCCTGGACTTGTTTCTGTAAGCATTTTTTTATATTGAAATATATGCAAATGAAATGTTATAACACTCCAGTTATGAACAAGGTCATAATAGTTCATTTAATGCTGAGAGCAGAGCAGATGTTCTACATGCAAATAAATTTGAAGGCTCTAGTGAGAAAAAAAATGTGGAATTGTAGCATTCAGCTTTAAAACTGTCGAATGATTATAATAGACTTTTATACTAATGTGTTCCCCAATATGAGAAGCCTTATAGAGTGTTCAAATAGGGCAGTGCTGACATAATTCATGGGAGCATGGAATTAGCAGCTTCAAAGGATATGTTGTTGGTTTATTTTCTTTCTTTCTTTCTTCTTTCTTTCTTTCTTTCTTTCTCTTTCTTTCATTGAATATAAGAAAAAATATTAGCATATAATTTGGTAATTAAGGATATTTTTTTTGCTCAGTTCTTCAGCTGAGGACATAGTTCTGTCTATATACATTCTCCTGACTTGGAAGCTAATAGCTAATACCATCCTGGTTACTTCTTTCCTCTAAGTTCCACCTACACATCTAACACAAGTGCAGGGTCCTATATGGAAGTACACGTGCTAACTGAAACCATCCCCTATCACATTAAAATAAATAACAATATGAAATCAAACTGTGTATGACATAAACAGGTAAGAGTTAAAAGTTGCTTGATTTCATTCTTATATTGGACAATGGTACACAACGAACAAGATGGAGTTCAGAAAAATAAGGAGCAGTAGTGACTATTATGTTTGAAAAACCAGGTGGTCACTACACAAAGTCCTTCCTGTATGAGAGACATTGTCAGTAATTGTACACTCTGGAAGTACTATAGGAGATGGATAATACCTTTGTAGTGTGTATTCTTTCCCAGGCATTGTTGGACTGTGAGATGATTGTGTAAATTTAACAGTTAAAAACCAAATAGGTATGATCATTGATGAAGATGAGCACACCTAGAAGCTCCCCTGACCTGAATCTGATGCCCAAGGGCACTGAGTTGAAAAGGATTTGTTGTTAGTTCATTTTGCTTCTTCCTTCCTTCCTTCCTTCCTTCCTTCCTTCCTTCCTTCCTTCCTTCCTTCTCTTCCTTCCTTCCTTCCTTTCTTGCTTTTTACTTTCTTTTTCACGTAAAATAAGAGAAATATCAGCATGTAATTTGGTAATTGAGGCTATTTTCATTAATCTATTTGTATACTTAAAGTAGCATGTCAGTGGTAAGAAAACAAAGAATCATAGACACAAGTAATTACAAAGTATATATTTTCAGTAAAATAACTCCCAAGATCATTGTCAATTATGTACCAACACACCTATTAGATTTACCAAGAGACTCTTATGCTCATGCACATAGAATAATATTCTTATATGTTAATCAAATCTATTTCTTCATTCCTCCAGCTTCGTCAGATGTGTTAGACAGCTCGTCATCAAACTTTCATTTCTGTTGTCATAGTTAATGTCAACTGAGCTCAGAAGTATTTATGCTAATAATACCAGTGCTCATGAATTTATATTTATCTCTCTAGTACATATTGATGATTCCTATGATTTCAGTTTGAATTGAACAAGTTTAATGAAGACTTATTTAATTGGTACAATTAATTCATTTATGTTACTAGTATTTCCTCAACAGAAAAGTTTATCAGAAGGCATCATTGTATGTATCCTTAAAGAAACAAGGGAGCAAATAATGTTTATGAGTTTGTAAATATCTTAAGATTTAGGGAATCAGGAATATGTTCTTAATTATAAAACCTCCCTTAGTTGATACTCAGTTTATGAAAATAGCAGATTAAAACATTGCTACAGCTCATGCTTGAGATGGAGAGTGAGAAAGTGCCATGAAATATTTTCAAACTACCATAGTGTTAGAGCCTCTGGGAAAACAGAAAAGTTCATCCAATATCATATGGCAGTAGATGCTTGAAAGAAATTTCCTTATGGTCTATAATTCTGTTTCTCTCATCATGAGATTCCTGTGGAGATTCACTAAAAGTGGCATTGAGAAAGTGCGTTTGAAAAAGCATTATTTCCTATTCAAGTAGAAAAAAAAATCCAATGAAATTCTGGTAAAGAATGGATTTAAAGAAGAAATAGATGAAAGACAGAAACAAATACTGGAACAGATACTGAAGGAAAGGTCATCCAGAGACTGCCTCAACTAGAGATCCATCTCAACTTCAGACATCAAACCCCCACATTATTGCTTATGCCAAGAAGCTCATGCTGTCAGGAGCCTGATATGGCTGTTCTCTAAGAGGTTCTACCCGCCCCTGACCAAAACAGATGCAGATACCCACAGCCAACCATTGGTCTGGGCCAAGGGATCCCAAAGGAAGAGCTAGGCGAAGGACTGAAGGAGCTGAAAGGGATTGCAACCCCATAGGAAGAACAGTATCAACTAACTATACCACTCAGAGCACCCAGGAACTAAACCACTAAGCAACTAATAAACACGGAGGGAGTCATGACTCCAGATATATACGTGGCAGAATATGACCTTATCTGACATCAATAGAAAGGGAGGAAGACTTGATACTCCATCATAGGGGATGCTAGAGTTGTGAGGCAGTAATGGTTGGGTACCCTGATAGAGGCAAAGGGGATGGAGGAACAGGGATATCATTTGAACTGTAAACAAATAAATGATTAATTAAAAAAGCTAAGCCTTCACAATATAAAACAAAAAAATCTTAAATAAAACTAATATATATATATATATATATGGAAATTTTTCTGTGTATTGTCTCTTAATTTCTAACATTCCCATTACATCCAGGAGCTATATCTATTTTTAAACTCATAACTACATGAGTTGAGGAACGATTTTATAAAATATAATATGTTGAAAGTTGTGGTATGAAAAATCAAAATTTGTAGAATATTTTTAGGAGATAAAATTTGCCATTAATTTGTGTTATGATTTTATGTCATTTTCTGTATCTTCTATGATATAACACTTCTCTTTCCTAACATTAAAATTCACAACCCTTTTACATTTCCACCTGTATACAGCCCATTTATACAACCTATCATGTGTATGTGCTTGACTATCTTATCAGTTTCACATACATACTCACACACACACAACACACACACACCATATATATGTATATATATATGTACTGTGTGTCTGTATATATATATCCATACAGATAGACATAAACACAAAGAGAAAGAACATACTACTAAATTCATTGAATTTGAGTGTCAGTAAAATATAGATGCTTTTTTTCATTGACTGTAATTTATGTTTGTAAACTACTATAAACACTTTATAATTGGAATTAATAAATAAATTATAAAATAATTTAAACAAATTAATGAATTTTAGTATTAAGTAATATAATTCAAAAGCATACTATAAGCAATATTATACTATAAATTCTCAAGTGAAATGTTGGGCACAACTGGCATATATGAGAACTGCCTCAAAATTTAGTAATGAATTCAAAAATAACCGATTACTAATTATTGTGATAGAAAGAATTAACCAATATTATCTTTTCTGGTTTCCTTTTTTATTAATATTTTACAAATTGTACTTTCTTAGCCTCTAGAAACCAGTGCCTTAGCTATGTTTCCACAGAATATCTTGTCCTCAAACCATATCTGATGACCAACTGTTCCATCTGGTGAATCCGTGTTCCTTTTGCAATAACCTAACATGATAATATGCTTCAGTATTGTTTCTGGGAAAAAGGTATGCTTGCTGGAGAGGTTCTTCCTACAGTGTCAAAACACAGTTCTTTTTTCTTGGGAAGGGAACAAGATGCTAATGGAAACAATACAGGGCTGAAAGGTACAGCACAGAGGTATTTTGTTCCAGGATAGTTAAAAATGACAGGAGTGGTGATAAGACGTATCATATGGAAATATTCAGGTGATTATCAATATATTAAATAAAGATATTACATAAAGAAAATGCTAGAATGCTAGCCTTGTAAGAACACTTTATTCTTGTGACAATTTAATAGAAAGAAAATAAGCAAGAGGATTAACCAAATGACTAATTCAACCAAGGGAAAAAGACTAGAAGCATGTAAAGGAAAACATGAATAAAAGAAAATAGCTGTCATCAGAATCCAGATACAATTCAGAGGTACTGAACATGAAATTCCAAGACAAGAATTCAGAGTCTAGACTCTCTAGAGAGACCTAAATATAATGTACCCTGTTGAAGTTAGTTAGGTAAAAACCCAGACAAGTCTCCAAAAAAAAAATACTAATTATATGAATGTTCAATAAAAGCAAAATGGAAACGAATAGAGTTCTAAAAAAGTTCCAAGTGAATACAATTAACGTTGGACAAAATAAGAAATTCAATACTAAATATGAACAAAAGAGTTCAATAAATAGAAATACAGAGAAACATTAAACTATTGGATTAAAATTAACATTTCCATAAATCAAACAAAAACCTCAAAGAAAGACCAAACATGAATGTATGGGTAAAAAAAAATATCAAGGCTCAAAGACAAGGTAGGTGAATTATAACATTCAGATAACGACAAAGATGAATTAATCAGAAAGTATGATAATGTGAGGTATATGCAACATGATCAAAAAAATAAACTATGAATCCCAGGTGTAAAAGAAGAATTATAGGCTAAAGGCACAGAAGAAATATTCAACAAAATCATAGAGAAAATCTCATATATAGAGAAATTCATGCCTATCCATATGCAGAAGCCATTTAGAATGTCAAATAGAGGAGACAAATCCTTCCATTTATTGTTATAGTTAAAATACTAACTATACAGAAAAAAGAAAGAAAAAATTGTGAGGGTGGACTCAAACAAGCTCTCTCTCCTCACTGTAGGGTATTCTATCTAAGATTCCTCCCTTTGAGTCCTGAGATTCTCTCACCTCCCAGGTCTCTGGTACACTTTAGACCATAGCTCCTCCTATGCCCCGAAGTTGCCTGTTTCCATTCGTCCTGCTGGACATCAGTAGGTACACCTCTTGTAGAAAGACAAAGCAGCAAGTGGAGGAATGGGGTTGCCATCCCACAGTCAAAAACTAAAGGTAGATAAAGTTCAGGATGTATGTGTCCCCATAGGAAGACCAGCAGTCTCAACTAACCTGGACCCAGAGATTCATCAGACACGGAACCACCAACCAGGCAGCATACACTCTCTGGTCCGTCCTCGGACACATATACAGCAGATGACGGCCTGGTCTGGAATCAGTGAGAGAAGAAGCACCTAATCCTGGAGAGACTTAAGATCCCAGTGAGTGGGGAGGTCTGGTGAACTGGGTGGTAGACATCCTCTTGGAGAAAGGAGGAGGAAGTATGGGATGAGGAACAGCCAGAGGGTGGACCAAGAGGGGAATAACAACTGTACTGTAAAAAAGTAGATTTTATTAATAAAAATAATAAACAAAAAATAAAAAATTGTGAGGGTGAACTACACATTCTCATAGAAAAGAAAACACATTAGAATAATAGCAGGTTTGAGAAAGGACTCTTTAAAAGCTTAGAGAACACATACAACAATTACCATCTCAGATTATTCTGTCCAACAAAGCTCTCCTTTAAAATTGAACAAGATTGAAAACCTTCTCATGATAAACACAAACTGAAGGACTCTTTCAATTTATGATACCACTGTAAAAATATTTTGTGGAATTTTCTTTTTGGCATGTATACATGTGTGTGCAGTATAGACATGTGCAGGCATTTCTTATGTATATGAGTGAGCTCACATATTCAGGTGCATGTTATCACATGTATGGAGGCCTGAGTTTGCTCTCAGGAATTTGTTCTATGATCTAGTTTTGTTATACCTCTTACTCTGATACCAATCTCTGTCTTACAAGAAATGGAATTGGAGGGATGCTCCCATGCCTTTCTGTCATCCATATTGCTTCTGAAAACATGAGCCTTCGTCCTTATATTTCTTCAGCAATTACATTATCCATCGAGCAATCCCTGCACAATGTTCTAACCAGAAGATTATCTCAAGGTAGTGGTAATAAAGTTGCTTATTCACCCATATGAATTCTGATCTAAATTCTAAAATCATCTCTTAGTTCTGCTCATGTTCAAGGTTTGATAAGCAAAACTAAACACTATGCCTAGCTTATGTATGTCTCTGCAACTAATCATTTGTTACTGCTATAAATATATATATCATTCCATGTGTCAATTATTAACACTACAACAAAACTAATGTATAGGAAGAATATGCCACAAATCATGTTTTTCATTCTGACAAGGATCAATATCATGATACATCTTCTTTGATTTATTACCATTAATTTTTATTGCATAATTTATTTTTTGATAGTTGATATAACTAGTATTTACATTGAACACATACATAGAAATACATTGATATCATTCAGTATACATATCCTGATGTTTAGAAGATAATGCAATCAATTCACAAAATTTAATCACTAACAAGTTTTTGATTATTCAAGCTACACCAGAGTGTTTCCCATATATAATATTTTCAATTATATTATTTTGTTACTATATTATGTGAGGGAAATATAGTGAATAGAATAAGTTGAGATGTAGGTAGGAAATAAACATTTCTTTTCTAGAATAAAAACATTTATTTACAATCATAAAGTATTAACTTTGTATATACTTTTAAGATTACTTCCTTATTTTTTGTTATAAATTTGTAGTAAGGTTTGTAATTTGTCGTTTTCCTCATTACTGGGAATTTGATATTGCTGCTTTATTGTTATTGCAGAATAAGTAATATAATTTTCTGTGTTTGATACTATCTATAGCTATTGGCAAACCAGTCATATGTCCTTTACAATTTCCAGGAAGCGTCTAATAAAATTTCTCAATTAATATGTTTTACTGAGAGAAAGTTGAGTAAAAGTAAAATTAATAAATAAAGTTAGAGTTGTCTTTGAAATTAACACTTAGCTCAGGTCTGATAGTGAGATGTCACTGCTTAAGAAAGTTGAAATGCATTGCCAAGTGCTGCAGAACCATGAGAAAACAAGCAACTGTCCTGCTCACATACCAAATACTTCTGTGGGCTGCACAAACCCATGACAACAGTTAAACTGCGACTACTACAGAGAGCAATTCAAACACTCTTCAGTCTTCTGAGTGAAAGAAAAATGAAGACAGAACAGAGGCAAAATCTATAGTGTAACAGAGGTCAATTCACAAGGTTTAGGGGAAGAAAACTATCAGTTGCTATCTAACAGAACAAAGCAAATCTGCTAGTGCAATTGTGAAAGCCCGAGAAATGTATCCAGCTGTACTAAGCAACACATTTTGTATGTGGGTGAAAGAGACTTCTATCTAAGACCTTCAGAACGAGAAAGTAGCCAGTCTTTCATTTCAAATCTAAAAAGGAGGCAAACTCTATCCTTTGGGACTAACACAGTTCATAAATTTCACTTGAAGCCAATACATGTCCAGCATTGTGAAACCTTAGTTAAGACGGTAGCACATAAGTAGAAAAGTGCTGAGAATAAATCGTAGGGAAGCACTTAGTACTAAATGGGACTGCTGATCACTGGATGCAAGGCTCAGGGATCATCATAGAAGTCAAGGCAGAAGGAAGATGTAAGAGCCAATTGATGAGGAGATGTTCAACAAAAAGATATCTTACAACATGACTAAGTAGTGACAGTTATACACTCGATGAGCCTATGTAAGACTCACGACAAGACAATCCCACCATTTCAACATGAATCGGGGAGGGTAGAATAAATTATGTCTCCTACTTTAGGAGTTATTGGGAGTTTATGACTGCTGATGTTGTCATTTTCTTCACTGGTACAGCCAATGAAAAGTTGCACTTGTTCTAATAAATAGCAACCCACCATACTCAGGAATAAATCAATAAAATCAGTGGTTTGTGCTAAAAGAATGCTAGAAAGTAGGGGTGAGTCTTTTTTAGAAGAATGATTCCATTATGAGAGGGTGATATAAATGACTAAAATTTATTATTTAAGTACATTAATCTGCCACACACAAAATACAATTTAAAACTTCTATTCTTAAAAATAATATTAAATATTGCCAGAACTTGTGTATACCTGCCATCCCAGCCTTTTTTGGCAAGTTGAAAGACTAGGTATATTAGTCCTGCTTGCCTATTAAAATCCAGTATCACAAAACAAAAGGACAAAAAAAGTTACATATGCTATGTGTTTTACACATAAAACCTCAAAGCCTGAATCCTTGCCCATGTACTTACAGCATACTTTACTGAATATTTTTTTTTTGCAAATTATAAAACTAATGTATTTAAATGGATTTTGAAATCTAAATTGGGATTTGATATAATAAATTGGCCCCCACAATTTCAACCAAAAGTACAGTTGTTCTGAGCATATTTATTTCCCTCCCCCAAACACTTACCTTTTTTTTTTTTTTTAATTGGAAATTTTTTATTGGAAATTTTTTTTTTTACATTTCAGATGTTCTCTATTTACCCCATTTCCCCACCTCCCTCCCAGGAACTCACTATCCCTTCCCCCCTCCTCCTGCCTTCACGTTGGTGTACCCCCCCACCCTCTCCTGTACCTCACCTCCCCACCCTCGAGTATCCCCCCCCCCACGACGTCCAGCCTTCATGGGACCAAGGATCTCTTCTCCCCCCTTATATATAGCTCCCTTGCATATATACTGGAGCCATGGGTCCCTCCCTAAGTGCTCCCAGGCTGGTGGTTTAGACCCTGGGGGCTCTGGTTGGTTGGGATTGTTGCTTTCCTCATGGGGTCCCGTAATCCTTTCTACTCCTTCAGCTTCACTCTATCTTCTCCATTGGGAACCCATGCTCAGTTTAATGGTTAGCTGTGAGCATCTGCCTCTGAGTATGTCAGACTCTTGCAGACTTCTAAGGAGACAGCTATATCAGGCTCCTGTCAGCATGTACATCCTGACATCCGCATCAACCTCTACCTTTGGTGACTGCACATAGGATGGATATCCAGGTGGAATGGTCTGTAGACGGTCCCTCCTTCAGTTTCTGTCCTGCACTGTGTCTCCATATTTGCACCCTTGAGTATTTTGTTACTCCTTCTAAGAAGGACTGAAGGCTCCCCTATTTGGTCATCATTCTTCATGAGCTTTATGTGATCTGTGAGTTGAATCTTGGGTATTTCAGGCTTAAATGTGCTGTTCAGATCTATTATAGGGAAAAACTGCATTTGAAAGTATTGCCACTCATCAGTGATGAGCCTGTTAACCCAAGGTCTTTTAAAGTGATGTCCACTGAATCTTAAGGTTGTCTTCATACGGTAACACCACACCCATTATGTAGCCCATTGGTGAAAAATAACTTACAGTCTAAATCTGATCATCTAGGACATATTCTGTATATGGCTATAAAAATCTTGTGATTTCCATGATAGAATTGTATAGAGTAAATTAAGCCCCACTGGTAAAGACAACCTAAATGCCACTGAAAACATTTGTAGCATGGGAAGTCATTAGAATATCAACATAAGAGAATTTTTCCATCACTCATAGGTAATATTTAGGATTTTAAGACTTCATTTCCAAGAGAGAAAGAGAGAGAGAGAGACAAAGAAGGGTATGGATTGTTGTTGTCTCATGATAAACTATAATGGAGTACCATTTTCTAGGACTGAGAAAAATAAAGGGTGTTTGTGTAACTGTAACCCAGTGATGTTGTGAATAAGGTTATTTGAGTTTGGAAGTGATAACGAGGAATTACAAATATTGGGAAAAGTTAGTTGAATAAGCAGCAGCAGGTTTAGAATATTAGTTCCATTTTTGAGAAAATTTTAGTGTATTTCTTTGTGTGCAACCAACCGTATAAGCTGCATAGAACCAATTCTTGAAATGTTAACTGATATTCAAATTTCATTGTATTTGAAGAAATGACCAACATAGCACAATCTTCAGCAATCACCACTAGGTTAATCAAATCAAGGCTAGATCATTAGCACAGTATTACAATTCATTAAAGGCCATGGTGGTTTTTAGAGTCTATTGCAGTGGCTTTCATCGGTCCTACATGTGTGGCCCTTTTATCAGTTCCTCGATTTTGGTGATCCCAAGCCATAAAATTTTTTCTTTGCTACTTCATAGCTATAATTTTGCTACTGTTATGAATCATAATGACATTTAGGATATCTGATATGCTACCTCCTTTGAAAGAGTAATTCAAATCCCCAAAGGGAGACAGCCCACAGGTTGAGAAATGATGACCTATAGCAATAACTGTGTTCAGTTAAGATAGATATACTTTTAGTTAGACATTGAATACTTCATAAATTATAGCGTCAAACTTTTGTAAATACTCAGAATCTAATATGCACTTGACTTTATTGAGATGTGCATATAATCAAGGTGTACTGAAATGAAGCCTTCAATGCCTATGAAGTTTAGGATTCTGTAGACTTCTTATCATATATATATATATATATATATATCTGTGTGTGTGTGTGTGTGTGTGTTGTGTGTGTTGTGTGGTTATGTGTATGTATATGATGTATATGTATGTATATATGTGTGTGTGTTTGTTGTGTGTGTGTGATATATTGTGTGTGTATACACACAACTCATATACACACACACTCATTCTTCCTTATTTTCTTAATCTTGAACAGTTGCAGTTCTCTATGCTTCATCAACATCTACTGCAAATAGAAACTTCTTTGATGTAGGTTCAGAGGTTTATTGATGTACAAGTATAAGTAAGTCATTGGGTATCAGTTTAACATTATGTCCACTTAACAAAATTGTAATAGTAAGTTCTCCTTTTTGGTCTATGATCCATTCACTTAACACAATAATTGATGCTAGGCACAGGCTTTGTCTCATGGATTATGACTTAAATAAAATGAAAAAGTGGTGTGATACCCCTGAATGCTTGTCCCAGTTGGTCACCAAGGTGATTTTCTTGCCAGGCAATTGTTATTGAAGATTGCAAAGTATACTGTTGTGTATGATTAATGCTTACTTTTCACCTGTAGAAGCATCATTAATATTATCAGCACTATGAAATCTAACCAGGAGACATTTGTCCACAGATTTGTTTCAATTATTTTGTACTTAGAGGTATAATGGAGTATTCTATCACACACTAAAACAATGGATAGGGCATAGACTAAGTAGACCCATATGGAATACACATTAGTATTGTAAGAAGAGCCTAAAGAAGGAAACAGAATTCATCTCACAGCAAAAGAGAAAAAAAAATTGCAGAGCTAACATGCCTGTTTCTCATTTTAGATCATTATAAATGGTACATATTCAAGACATGATGTTTGTGATGGTGACAGAGCGAAATTTTTGCTTTATGTGTAATCCTCAATAGGTTAGCCTCTGAAACCTCAACAGAGTTATCAATTAAGATTATATTTCTTTGCAAGTTCTGCTTAAAGACTTTTCTAACTCTGCTTAGTCTGGCCACTAGAACATGGAATGTCATTCAAGAATGATCACATGGATCTGTTACATTTTCCAAAGTCCTCTCACACAGCCTAGACTATACATAATAATGTCATTATAAAGATAGTTTTATACTGTGATTTTGTATTTTCCTAATTCTCTTGGGTTGAGAGACCCGGGAACACATCCTTTTACACAGTATACTTCTCACTAAACTCTACTTCTCCCCTTTCTGTTCCTCCCTTTCTTCTTGATATTTGAGGATTAGAGATTCAGCAGTACTTACTTCGTTCCCATACACATCCTTATACATCTACAGTGGAAACAGAAATGCATCATTATAATCTCTACCCAAAAGCCAAGTGATAAGGCTTAAAAAGAACTACAAATATAACTGATAGAGAAATGTTATCAAGTTCAACAACTTTCAGAATCATTATAAACACAACAGAAAGAAAGAAAGACACAAGTGAGAAATTAATGTCATTGATTGACAATGAAATAAAGAAAGAAAAAAGGAAAGAAAAAGAAAAACATTAATGTTACCTTTTTACAATATTAAGTAACTATATGCTCAAAGCAAAAAGGCTCAGGCACTCAAACAGACTTCAAATAAATGAAGAACGTAGTAAAAAGAACAACAATAATTATTCTTTTAGAAAATTGGAAATAGATCTACCTGAAGATCGAGCTATACCACTCTTGGGTATATATCCAAAAATGTCCCATCAACCACAGGGGCACATGTTCCATTTATGTTCATAGCAGCCTTGTTTTTGATAGCCAGAAGCTGGAAACAACCAAGATGTCCCACAACAGAAGAATGATACAGAAATGTGTTTCTCTTACACAATGGAACACTACTCAGCTATGAAGAACAAGGACATCCTGAGTTTTACAGGCAAATGGATGGAACTACAAAATATCATCCTGAGTGAGGTAATTCAGACCCAAAAGGACATGCATGGTATATAATATCCACTAATAAGTAGATATTAGCCTCACAGGAGACACTTATGCTAGGCTCCTGTACTGCAAGCATAAGAGAGGATTATTAATAGGATCAGGGGATGGCTCTCTCCTATGAGACAGGTCTCAAGTGACACCAGTCATTGGTTGAGCATTTCCTCAATTTCTACTCCACCTTTATCCCTGTACATCTTGTAGGCATGACAAACTTTGAATCAAAAGTTTGTGGGTTGGTTGATTTCATCCTCTCTCTATTAGAAGTCTCATTTGGCTACAGGAGGTGACCACTTCAGTCTTTATCCACACCCATCTAATAGGAGTCTCAGCTAGGGTCACCTCCATAGACTCCTAGGAGCCTCTGCTGTCCAAGGTCTCTGACTGATCCCAGAAATGCCCTTCAAACCTATTTCCATTCTCTTCTCAGAACTCTACCACTCCTCCTCCCTACACTGGATCCCCATCTTCTTCCCCAATCCTCTTCTAACTTGCACTCCCACCAGTTCTTCCCTTTATCCACCTCCCATAATTATTTGCCCTTCTGAGTTGGATTCAAGCAACTTCCCTTGGGCCCTCCTTATTATTTATAATGCTCTGTGCTTTACAGGATAGATATCCTATATGTTATGGCTAATGCACACTTATAAGTGAGTCCATATCATGCATTTCTTTCTGGGTCAAGGTTACCTCACTCAAGATGATATTCTCAAGTTTCCTCCATTGTCTGCAAATTACATGATGTCTTTGTTTATAATAGCTGAATATCATTCTGTTGTATAAATGTACCACATTTTCTTATATATTTTTTGTTCAGGGATATCTAGTATCTAGGTTGTTTCCAGTTTCTAGCTATTGTAAATAAAGCTCCTACAAACATGGTTGACCAGTGCCCTTGTAATGTGGGGCATCTTTTGGGTATAGTAGCCAATCATGGTATAGCTGGGTCTTGAGGTAGAACTATTCCAAGTTTTCTGTGAAACCACCAAGTGGATTTCCAAAGTGACTGTACAAGTTTTCATTTCTACAAGTAAGGGAGCAATGTGACCTTACCCCTGATCAGCATGTACTGTCACTTGAGTGTTTGATCTTATTTGATGGATATAAGATGGAATCTAAGAATCATTTTCATTTGCACTTCTGTGATGACTAAGGATGTTGAACACTTTTCAGTGCTTCTTGGCCCTTAGAGACTCCTATGTTGAGAATACTCTGTTCAGTTGTGCACCCCATTTTAATTGGTTTATTTGGTTTGTTGGCGTCTAATTTCTTTATTTTATTTTATGATATCTTGGATATTAGTCCTCTGTCAGTTGTAGAGGTGATGAAGATATCTTCCATTATATAGGCTGCTGGTTTGTCTTATTGATGGCTTCCTTTGCCTTACAGAAGCTTTTCAGCTTTGTGGGGTTATTAATGTTGATCTTAGTTCCTGAGGTATTGGTGTTCTGCTCAGAAAGTTGTCTCCTGTGCCACTGTGTTCAAGGCAGTTTCGATTATTTTTCTCTTACAAACTTAGTGTCTGGGTTTTTGGTGAGCTCTTTGATACATTTTGACTTGAGTTTTGTGCAGGGTGATAAATATAAATCACTTGAATTCTTCTACATGCAGATATTCAATTAGACCAGCACCATTTGTTGAAGATGATTTTTTTCTATATTGTTTTGTTGTCTGTCAAAAAACTAATGTCTGTAGGTATATGGATTATTTCTAAGTCTTTGATTTAATGCATTGATCAACCTGTCTGATTTTATGCCAACACCATGCTAGACTTTTATTAATGTTGCTCTGTAGGAGATCTTGAAATAAGGGATGGTGATACCTACAAAAGTTCTTTTATTGTACAGGAGTGTTTCAGATAACTTAGGTTTCTGTTTGTTTGTCTTGTTTTGTTTTGTTTTTCCAAGTGAAGTTGAGACTTGCTCTTTCAAGTTCTATAAAAATCTTGGTGGAATTTTGATGGGAATTACTTTAAACATGTAGATTACTTTTGTGAAGATGGTCATTTGTAATGTGTTATTCCTACATGAGAACTATCCATCAGAGACTGGAGTTCTTGTTACACAAGATTTTTCACTTACCTGGCCAGAAATACATCAAGATATTTTTATATTGTTTGTGGCTATTTTGATTGGTTTTGTTTTCCTTATTTTTTTCTCATCCCACTTATTATGTCTACAAAGGAGGGGCACTGTTTTGTTTGATGATTCTTTGTATTTCTCAGTGCCTGTTACAGACCCTCATCATTTCTGATTCATCTCTTCCTTTGAGTTAGTGTAGATAAGGGTTTGTCTATGCTGTTGACTTTCTTAAAGAACCGCACTTATTTTCATCAATTCATTGGATTGTTCTCTTTGTTTCTCATTTATTGATTTCAGCCCAGAGTTTGATTATTTCCTGCTGTCTACTCCTCTTAGGTATGTTTGCCTCCTTTTATTCTTTAACTTTCAGGTGTGCCTTTAAGTGCCTAATATGAGATCTCTCCAGTTCAATTATGAAGGTACCAAATGCTATGAACTTTACTCTTAGCACTGCTTCGATTGTCTCCATAAGTTTAAGTATGTCATGACTTCATTTTCATTGAATTCTAGAAAGTGGTTATTTCCTTTATATCTTCTCTGACCATGGTCATTTAGTAAGAGTCGTTCAGTTTCTAAGAGTTCATAAGATTTCAATATTTTTTAATTTGTAGGGGTTATTTCAATTTTGTTTTATCTAGAGGCTTGCTTTGTGACTGAGTGTATGATTTAATTTTGAAGAAGATTCCATGAGGTGCTAAGAAGAAGGTAATTCTTTTTTGTTTGTGTGAAATGTTCTGTAGATATCTGTAAGGTTTATTTGATTCATAAATTCAGTGAACCATTATTTCTCTATTTTCTGTCTTAATGAACTGACTATTGATAAAGTGTCATGTTGAAGTCTCCACTATTAATGTGTAGGGTTTGATGTGTAATATAAGCTTTAGTAATGTTTCTTTTACAGATGTGGGTATTCTCTTGCATTTTGGGTATAGATGTTCAGATTTGAGTGTCATCTTGGTAGATTAATTTTTTCTTGATGAGTATGTCCTTCTTCATCACATTGGAGTATTTTGGGCGAAAGATATTTTATTCATTAGTAGGATAGCTACTCTGGCATGTTTCTTGTGTTTGTTTGCTTGTAAAACTATTTTCCAGTCCTTTATGGTAATGCCAGTCTTTTATGTTGGGATGTGTTTCTTATATGCAGCATAATGATGGATCCTCATTTTTGCATCCTTTCTCTTATCCTGTGTCTTTTTTAGGTAATTGAGTCCATTGATGTTGAGAGATATTAATGACCAGGGATTGTTGATTCTTGTTATTTTGATGTTGGTAGTAGTAGTACACATATGTTGAGTATGTGCATACAAAATCTGTGTATGTGTGTGTGTGTGTGTGTGTGTGTGTGTGTGTGTGTGTGTAGTGTTGAGGGGAGGTTTGCATGCTTCATTCCTTTGGTTTAATGATATAACTTTATTTATTTTTTCATTTTCTTGGGTGTAGTCAGCCTCTTTGTTTCTTCTTTTCATTATTTCCAGATTTCTTGAATAGGCAGTATCAAGAACTGTTTAGGTTTAGCATTTTCTTTGACAGATGTATGACTTTCTTCAATCATACTTCTTTGCCTGAGACTCCTGATTCCATCTTTGTATTCTGTTGGTTATGTTTGCATTTGTAGTTTCTACTTCTTCACTCAGTTTTCCATCTCTAGGATTACCTCAGTTTGTGTTTTTTATTGCTTTTATATTTATTTTCAGTTTTGAACAGTTTTTATTCATTTTCCTTCACCAGTTTTAATATAATTTCATGTATTTCTTCAATGAGTTTATTTATTTTCTCTTTAAAGACCTCTATCATCTTATAAGACTGGATTTAAGGTCATTTTGTTCTCTGGCTGTGTTAGGATATTCAGAGAAAGCTATAGCAGGATAACTGGGCTCTGGTGGTACCATATTAACCTGGCTCTTGTTGATTATGGTCTTATAGGTTGTTTACATACAATACTTCCACCAAAAGCTTTACAATATTAAACAGATTTGTTTAAAGTGTTGCCCTCTTGTTGTCAATATATAAATAAATAAATAAATAAATAAATAAATAAATCACACTATCTAAAGTTCTCTGAAAATCTGGAAACATCTAAAGTTCTCTGAAAATCTGTTAATAAATCTTTATTGTTGAAGTAAATCTCCAACCCCAATAAGGCCATGTAAAAACACACAACATAGTTGTTATATTTGTAAGCTGTATGGGCAGATTGGGCAGACCTCTCACTACACTAATCTATTTCCCAGCTATGAGATAGATCACTTGCTGCCTGTGGATTTTCCAGGCCATGTGGTTCTGTTCCATTTTCCTTCCACCTCTTCTTCCTTCCTCTTCCTTCTCCCACATTCTAACACCTCCAGCATCACCTTTCCTTTCCATTGCCCAATTTCAGGCTCTAGCCCTTATTTGACCAGTTAGAATAGGGGAAAGGTTCACATGAAATCCCCTGAGTACATGATCCCTTCTTGTTGGGGCAGGCCCTCTTGAGGAACAGAATTAACATCAGGATACAAACAATACCTGGACAAACCACTATATTTCCCCCTATTTGTTCAATTTAAAGACTCTTTTCTCTTAATATAAACTGAGCACAACCCTTAAAATTATGCAAAGTATAAAGTATAAGATACACTTAACACCCAGTCCTTCGTATTGGTCAATTTAGATAAAGTACTCTACCATTTATCCTAACTTAAAGAGTTTACAATTCTATATCTGAATTATGTTCTGATTTTGGCTTGTATTATCATCTAAACAATGATCCTCTCATATCTCTATCATCTCTGTTAATGCAAAAACAACTTGAGTTTGACTATAAGACTATAACTATTCTTCAAAACCATCAGAAATCTGAAAACAATTTAAATGCTACCAGAAACTTTAGGAAGTAAAAAACATTGCTTCCAAAACTTAAACAATTTGTAGAGACTGCTGAATACCTGACAATCACTCATTCCTCAAAATGTTGGAGCATCAGTCTTCAGTCTTCTGGCCCAGGATCATCTGACATACCCTTATAAAGTAGACCTATGAAGGATTGCTTACCCTGTCTTGGAAGCGTAATAGTTGACTATTCCGCATAGTATGTCCTTTTCCTGCAAAGTATTTTTGTCTGTACATAAATTAAGGCAGTTCTTGCCCAGTGACTATCTTGCCACAACTGGAGCAACTCCACTGATCTTCAATTTCTTCTTTGAATCAAGAAGGGAGTGCTGTTAGAGGCAGACATATCTCTAGTCAAATAATCTTTAATAATGAAATGGCATTAAATGTAATATTCTGTTGAATTCTGATGCATTAGAAGACTAGCTATCTATATAAAGTATATCTGAACTGTTAAACTTTAACTATTCTTAGTCATTTCTATTTGAGTAAATTAAAAACTTGATTATAATTAAATCAGAATCTAATATAACCACGAGTTTACTATCTGGCCCTTAAACTTGTGTTATTTTATCATACTAAACAGGTTGCAATGATAGTTATTAGAAAGACTGGGCCTGACTTTCTATTCATAAATGAGTTGCATAGACACAATGCCTATCAAACTGTAACAATATTAATTTTCAAATTTGATATTAACATAAGAAATTCACACAAATGAAAAATTTAAATCTGCATCAATCTATAAATTCTGTAAAAAAAGGGAAAATTTTAACTTCAATTTGCATTAATTATAAAGATTTCTACCAATGTTAGATATGGCCACACAATGTTTTATTTAAGAGTAAATTTGCTGGGCACTGGTGGTGCATGCCTTTAATCCTGCATTGGGAGGCAGAGGCAGGTGGATTTCTGAGTTCGAGGCTAGCCTGGTCTACAGAGTGAGTTCCAGGACAGCCCGGCTATACAGAGAAACCCTGTACCTAGAAAAACAAACAAACAAAACAAACAAAAAAGAGTAAATTTGACAACCTATCCCTATTTGTCTATTCCTCTAATTCCTATTATTACTATATCCTCCTTTTCTTTTCCACGCCCTTTTCTTTACTAAGAAGGAAGGATAAATAAGACGAAAGAAAAGGTATAAGTCCCTAGACTAAGCTCTCTAGTTACCTCCCTGTCCAAAGCTACAAAATTTGTAAATTACCCATTTAAATGACAATATATCTATAATTCATAAATAACCAGAACTATGAACCCCAACCTAAGGGCCTGGGACAACGATTTTCTTTTGCTTGCTTTAGCTGATTTAGGGTGAGGATTCTCTTCTGTAGGCACAATGGGATGTAGGAAAATTGGTTTTGTCAAAGGAAGGCTAGCTGACATAGTTTGCTTTCCAGTCTCTTATGCTGAAAAAGATCATGGCTTAGCTGAAGTCCTTACTATAACAGTTTGAAAGGCTGAACAGTCTAGCTAGCTGTTCTGGAAATGTCCTGGAAGCAAATCTTTAGAGAAAACAGCTTAGATATTGTTGCAGTAGAATCAAACAAGTAGCTGGAATGGAAGGTTCCAGAATCTCAGCATCCCAGAGAATCTTGTCAAGTCTGTCTTTCTCCTCTTTCATTCTGCAATATACAAACATTACAAGCAACACATAGCTCTGTAAATACATTCATATGGAACATGCAAGGTGTACAGATCAGTTAAGGAAGATCAATACAAAAAGACAACATCCTTTCTTTAGAGGTTAGTTTGATCACATAATCCAACTACAATATAAGTTTCCATTCATGCATCTTAAAGGATGGTATGTAATAACAAGTCATGAGAATTTTTTACTCAGTTAGTCTTATTGGCTGCATATAGACATTTACGTTTCAGAGCTGTCTCTGTGTACAGAGACATAGGTGTCACATATCTTGTTGAATTGTTAGTATCTTCTGCTCATCCATAGCCACGGTCTTCAGTATGTCTCCCTTTGTCATGTCTAATTTTTATCAACCAGGAAGAAATCCATAGCTTTTCTGTTCCTGTGAAATATAGGCATAACCACTCCCCCAGTGTTACACATTTCCCATTTTCCATTCTGTATGTCAGAAATCCTTAAAACAAACTGCAGGTTGGTTTAGTCCAACAGATTTTCTTTTCTTTTTCTTTTTTTTTCAATCCATATGTCTTTCAGCAACCATAGTGTTTTAAAATTTCTAAAGTACTTATTTATCTCTGAGGAATTTTGTTGCCCCTCTTTTCCTGTTAAGCATCTCTTTTAGAGTTCAATTAGATCATTCTGTAATCACTTGTACTGTTGGATTATCTGATATGCCTGTAGCATGTTTTATAATATGTAAAAAAAAAAAAAACTGCTTCATCTTATTAGATACATATGCTGTACTGTTATGTGTTTCGTATGGGTATTCTCATAATGGGCATAACTTCTAATAAATGTGTAATTATAGAATCAGCCTTTTCTGAAGCTAAGGCTGTTGCCCAAAGAAATCCTGAATAGGTTTATGTAGTATGATGCACATATTTCAGTTCACTTAGCTCTGTAAGATGGAAGACATCCATTTGGAAAATACCATTTCTTTGAAGAGTTTCCAGATAAAAATATTGTTAAATATGTTTCAAACTAATTTACCTTAGCTCAATGGCAATTTTCTCTTAGTAAAGAAATATGGGTATTCCTAAAAGGTTTAAGCAAATAATAGTGCAAGCATATGACATGTTCACAAGTTATGAATTGAGATTCCTTATAGCCTAGTAACCAAACTAGCCATCATATAAATAATTACATAGACTATATTTCTGTGTATTTTTCCAGTATGTTAGCTTAAAGTTTGTTAACATCAAAAACTCTTGAAGTAGGAGTATGACTGTTTCATCTACAACTGAACAAAAGTATGTAAGCAGAGCCAAAATATAGACATGATTTCTTAGTTATACTACAATGAGTTATTAATCAGGAAATCATAATAACATTTAATTAAAGCTCAGAGGCTTATAAGAAATTTATAAACATGTTTTTAAAACAGCATAAAAATAAAGCAAGCAGGTCTTGTAAGTGATGTATAGAGATAAACACGTACCAAGCCAGAGTTCCTATGGAGTAGGATTAAGGAGAAATATCCTAGGCATTTTTATACTTCCCAGGTAAGGGCATTGTGGTGAATTTATGGCATTCTATCAATATGTTCACTATTAGACATGTTAGGAGACAAAATTTTTCAACTGAATATGCCACTGTCTAGTCTTGGAGTTTAATTTTTTTATTTGCAGTTTACAGAAGTCTCAAGCATCTAAAAGGCATCAGTATTTTTACTAGTCTAGAGCTTGAATCATCACCTAGGTCAAAGTTGATTGATTTTTGCTGGAGAAAAAGAATGTGTGCCCCAGAGCAGAGGAAAGAGAGTCTCTCCAAGCTGGAGGGGGATGCCTTTGGTGTATTCATCAGTCATATTAAACTCTCTAGATTGATTTTAACTCCAAGTTTGTGATGTTGGTTTCTTCCTATCACATCTCTGTGGATTGGAGACGTTTAAAACAAAAAATTGTGTGAGTATTGCAGAGTGTCTAAGGCTGCAGAAAAAAATAAATCCTTGCATTATGACTGCTAAATGAGCCTGTCAGGGATTTATTGTGCATTAAACATTGAAGAATGTAGAATATTTGTTAAGGAAACTAAGCAACTAGTGAAAGCTGAAATATTGACATAAAGACATTCCTGTATATGTCCGGCAGTCATGCATTTTCTGTTTTTTAAAACAGAATTGTTATGTACCTGTTTCTCTGTTTACCAGAGTTTACCTTACCTCACCTACCTAACCAGTATCATGATAAGGATATAGTGCAAAGAAGACAAATGTAACAAAGGAATGAATGAGACAAAGAAAGCATTTTGAAGGCAATAGATAAGACCAGCCAAATAGATTATTCCTCTAAAATCAGGAAGTTATAGCTTAATGTTACAAAGATCATAACAATCATGACTCTGAATTCATTTGATAATTGAATTGCTCTGCAAACTACATTTATTTACAATTTACTGCTTCTTATTCCAACTCATACTCAAGAGGAACCATCTATCACTGGGATGCAGTTTCTTAAGGACTTATGTACATGAGTTCTTTATTTTCTTGAGCCATCTCTATGTAATTAAAATTATAGTTTCTAGTAAAGCAAAGTGTATTCCCCATATCCCTAAGAAACATATGTTTCTACTATTCAGGGACTATAAAAATTCCCAATTCTCTGTCATATACTGTATCTTTTTATAGGGTATTTACACAGGCAAGCATTATTCTAATTGCTGGATTAAAAGTCAACAAGCCAATAAAACATTAAATTTGAAAACAAGTCCTTCTTGTTTACCTGTGTATATTCTATAACCTCAAATCAGTAGCAAGTAGATGACTACAGTGATCTATTATACCATCACATATCTAAGGAAACATGGGCTATGTAAATTGGAGAAAAGTAAATAAAAGGGTGACACAAATGGGAAGCTAGAACTGAAAAAGATGGTTGACAATCCTTTGTGGTGATAAAAGAATTAACAATCTTTTTAGCTTGGATCAAAATAGAAGA